>LYUA01000567.1:154532-172054 GCA_002093875.1 Calopteryx splendens | reverse complement strand
GAAGGGACCTTATGGTCTCAATTTCGCCCAAATAAAGACGCTTATCTATCTTGTGAACCATGCCTTACATGCACATAGGATACATTTTATTACGTCTCTATATAACAAACTGGTGTTTTTCTTCCTTATTTTTAAAGCTATTCAGTGTGTTTATTCTGTGAAAACGCAAAAGTGTTATTTTTCATTTGCGAATCATGAAGATTTATAAAGGTTTGCTCGCCTTCGACACTCATTTACAACATGCCTCATATATTTCATGGCTGAATGAGCGGATAATAACGCAAGAGTTGACTAGCGCAATCAAAGGTCATTTTGAATGCGACATTATTGAGAATTGCATTTCAAAGACGCATACAACATGAGGTGAAATGTTTGAACACCATAGCAGAAAATTTGAAAAAAAACAATTACTAATTTTCACCGCAGAGTACAGAACAAATTTCAACTACCTTCCAAACTAATTTTCACAGCAGGTTTCACACACAGCACACAGCTGAAGCAGAATAGATTTAACGGAAAGAGAAAAATATGCGAAATCATTAGTTAAATGACAGTTATTCGATTCTTCCATCGTTATCAACTGTGATACATTCGAGATGTGATGCTCGTATCCTTAACATCTAATACAATTGCTAGGGGCAAGGTTTTAGGACTTAAAGTAAAAATTCATGCTTCGGTTAGAGACTAGGTACCTACTATTGGGTTGTTCTAAGTCAAACATTAAAAACTAAGTCCACGATATTCAAGACTCTACACTTAATCTTTCTCATAACTTTGAGTATTCCGAAATACCTAATTTAGTACATTTCCAATTTGCTTTCACAACATTTTACCTTAAAAACCGTTCTCTTACTGCAAAAAGCAAGATATCAACATCACACAACCAGTAGGGTGGATGCTCCAATATTGAAATATGTTGGGCCTCATTTTTTTATTCTAAGTAGCGTAATAAATTAAGTTGTGCCTTTCCATCTAGCGTCTCAATAATTCTTTGGGAGAGGAGTAACTTAACCAAATTAAAAATTCATCTATTGATATTTCTTTTAACTTGGAGGGAGCTGAAAAATGATTTTTTTTCTAACGCATATGATCTTAGGAGGGAATGAAATTAGTATGGTAGCTAGAGTACTTCCTTCCTCATCCGATGACCTTGGTTCGAGTACCGGCGCTGGGAAATATCTTTCATCAGCGTATTCCGTGGGTACCGCAAGGAGAGCACTTTAAGTGCACTTCTTCGTTTATCGAGAGAGCGACGTTAAATTTTGGACTCCTTTGACGTCTTTAGCTAAGAGGGCCTGAAAGTCAACCCCGTGCTTCTACCCGCCCTTCCTCCGCTCGCGAAAATCCCGCCTCTAAATAATTGACCGTTCATTCATAGCGGTGCATATGACCCCAGTTGTCGGTCACCTCGGCTCATTACTCTTAACAAAATGTCAGCACCTCACTCTTAGCGATATTTCGAAGGGTCGGTCAATCCCATATTGTAGTTAAGGAAATGAAATGAGTCCATGCACTGTATTACGTGAACACCCTACACAGATATTTTAATTTAATGTACTACTGATACTTTGCTTATTAGCTGAAATGTTAGTAAGGGGCTGTCAAGAGCAACATAAGGGAGAAATGTGGGAGATGATACTTTCCCCATATGTGGTGAAGTTGTGGTTAGTGAACCTGAAACTTAATCCTGTGGCTATCGCCTCTAAGTTTTCTGAGAAGCCTCACCGTGCACAGAAAGGAAAAAGCGCCAACAAGGAAGTTTCGAGTCGATGTAAGATTTAAGTGCAAATAAATTATTTCTCTTTTGAAAGTCCCAAAGTTTTGAGAAATAATAACCTTTCCACAAAATTAGCTATGAAAACGTCATCAAGTTTTGATCTCAGAGAACTCACACTTAATTTGGTTCAATTCTGAAATTATCTTAAGTAGACATTAAAAAATATTTTTTCTTGTATTCGTGAAATAAGCAAAATTTATTTTTCCATGGGAATAATATCTTTTGTTTTAAAACAAGGAAAAATTTCATAAAAACATTTCATCAATAAGGAAAACGAAACTAGATATTTTTTCAAATATCCACTGTTAAATAGCAATTCGAATTGTGTTTTTCTTTAAGCAAAAAATTGTAATTGATACAAAAAAACTAAGTAAAATAATAAGCTCAACTACAGATTGCGAATGAAGCGCTCATAACAAAATCAAATTAAATGCTCGCTTACAGTAAATGAATAATTATCTCATATTAATATATTGACACTCGAATAAAAACCTTTACCAAATGAAGAAATGCGGCCAGTGTAACCAACCTATCTCCATCACGAATATTTTTCAAATGAATCTTACGATGCAATCGTTGATCACAGTTCCACAAAGTTAAAACTACAACCCAGAAGAAATCTTCGCAGAGCTGAATTTGTAGATTTACAACGTCAGTATTTGAGCAAAATATCAGAATCCTCTATATCTTTGGGTCATCATGGTCACAGGTCACTGAACCCGTACCAGAGATGTCATGGGATAGACGTAAGTGGACTGATTCCTTTCAAATTTGTCTTCATAATAAATCATCAAAGCTGCCAAATATCATTAAAATCCCCACTTTTTACAGTGGAAGAATTTTCCCACTTAATTGATCATACCAAGTGAACTAAAATTCCACAAACCTGACAGAAATAAACTCTTTATGCAAAAAAACATGGAATTTTACACTAGCAAATGAAAGCATAGCGAAATGAATTTATTTAATCGACACATTTCCGATTAAGCAGCAGACAACTTTCCTCGACTAATATTTACTGGACTGTGACAGTGCAAGTGCTGGAACTAACTCGTAAAGGGATGTGCCGACACCCTTACGCTCGCTTATCTCTAATGCAGGGTATGGTTGGCCAAAGATGCCCAAGTTCAACGAAACGAATTGAAATAGTGAGCAAGACCTACTCGTCCCCCTGAAAGAAAAAATACCAAATATAACTTAATTAATATTCTGCTTCCTCGTAAGTTCCACCCCTAAATAAACGAATATTACTCATCAATGGAATGCATTGCATTAAGGTTATGATAGACAAACCAAAAATAAGAATAACTGATCTCATTAAGTGGGTGGTATTGGTCTAAACTGGCGAACATCATTTATTTGAAATCACCTTCTCGACTAAGCCTGAAGCCAACGAACAACAAAGCACGTATCCTGTGACCCTAGTGTAGTTCAATAATTTAGTGTTCCATTCAAAAATTATGTTTTTTTTCTCATTGTCCTTGGTGGCAAGGACTCAACATAGTGAAAGGGAAATGATAAAATAAAATAGAAGGTAATAAAATAGATACAGCATTTCGTTTGAAGAGAATTTTTTCTTGTTTAATTTTATTCTTTCTCAAATCTAACCCTCACTACATGAACTCCACGACACTAAGACCAAAACGACGGGGAAAACGCACAGGTAGAGCATGTTCTCCTCTATCACTGCCTTCTTTAATTCTTGATGCCCCCTATCCTCCTTCATCTTGTCCAAACCAGCCGATTATGTTCTTTCACCTCCTCGTTCCTACTAAATATTTTCCTTCCAGCCACTTCCTTATGCACACACTCGCCTTCCTCTCCCCAAGCCACCTCCGTTGTGATTTCCTTATGTCTCCCGAAAGCCTCCTTCCGTCCCCTGCCACATCCTAAACTTTTTCATTTTGCCTCGCTCCCCATCCAATCCACTTTCTCGAAACTCGTCGAAAGCTTCCGGCCAAAAATCTCGCAGCATCTTAACCATGCCATTAATTATAGAAAATCTTTCTAAAATTCTTGAAAACTTGCTGTCACAATACTCTCTCTCAAAGCCCTTATGCAGGAGGTTTTAAGGTGTTACACTTCTTAGATATAAGAAAGAGAAGACGCATACACACTCTTGGAGGTGTTCAAATGAGCTTTTTCGAACACATAGTATTATCGGGAGTCACCATTACATCGGGTCTGACTTAAGAAAGGCACAGAAGGACATAGAATTCGTGGTGTGGTGAGTGAGTGTGTCACCACTTCAAGAGTCTGTCATTTCTGCGGAAATGCATGTGGAACCCATCAGTCAGTTTCGTGAAACCCATAACTGGGGAGGATGGTGACAAAAAAAGTAAAGCAAACGAAATTTTTCATTAGTTTTCGAATATTTAGGGACTCCAGTCAGAAAACATTGATTCAGAAATTGCAAAAAATAGATTCCCAAACCGAGAAAAACTTTCATATATGAACAGAAATCCTCATTCATTTACAACAGGAATGAGTCATTGAAGGCTCGAAAACAGCACTGGATCAAACCTGTTACAAAAATATCAATCGTGTAATATTATTCGCGGTGCTGGGGAAATGATCCAAGTCCCACTCTACACCGGAAATTCAACTGGAGAAGTAACCCGCTGAACAGACAGATGATTCAAGGATTCGTATTACCCTTTGGAACTATTGATGACCCCAACGGAAAGAGAGGAAATATTAATAAATCAATAATCAATATCACCCATACTTATATTTCCGCCTCTCTCTATTTTCATAATTTATTTTACCCTTGCATTACCTGCCACTCGCCCTTAAGGCAACTCGCGGGATGGCGACGCTGATGACACTTCTTCCATTTTCATTTGGATGGAGCCAAAGGATAAAATTAAATAAAAAACTGCTCTAACTTTAGTCTTTCTAGTCCACCTTATTCAACCATGGGTTTTGGAGGGTCCATAACAACCATTTCCTATCACCACGCATCGCGTGAACTTCCTCGTTTCTCCTACATTATTTCCACCTCCAGCCCTTCAAACTTTCCACCCACCTTCATGCCATTCCAAAAACCTATTCTCTTCCTCTTCCCCGCTTACCCAACACTCCCCATTCCACCACGGCCTTCAACACCTCACCTCATGTGCCTCTCAGTACGTCCTCCGCTCATATTTAGTCCAGCAACTTCCTCTCTTCACCCGACATTTTTTCTCCTCAGTATTCCTCTCTTTCCAACATTTTTTCGCCATTTTTCTCCATCCCCATAACTCAAAACTCTCTAATCTACGTCAATCCTCTTGTTACTCAATCTTACTACAAATACAAGGGATCATAATCTACAAATACAATAATCATTATTATTTTTAACAACATAATTTCGGTCATCCTTCAATTCTTTACGATCCTTCTCAAATTAATTCTCATGGGATGTAGTTCACTTTTCTCGCCTTTATTTCCAGTTTTCGAAGACATGCTGGAAGCTATTTTTTTTATAGATCCTTCAAAATTGCCTCAGCAGCCGTCACCGATGCTTCCAACGATGAAAAATGTTTTCCACGGATTCTTCGCATTGGGGAACAGAAAAAATCCACATGGGACTGTATCTGGACCATAGAGAGAATGAAGAATACGCTTCACATTTGTCATCGTAAGACGTTCGGCAAACGACATTTGCGATGGGCAGCTGTGGATTATCGTGGTGCAGCAACCTTGCTGAAATGGTTGCTTTGATATGTGGCATTTTGCGATTGACATGGCCTTGGAGAATTTTATTTACATCCCTAGAGTGTGTGGTGTGGTGCGACATGCTGATACATCCGTCCCTGAATATCGAAAAATGATATAGATATAACCATAACTTTTCCAACAAAGTCACCATTAATTTGGTTTATTTTGGTGTTGGTGATGCTAGAGATTATCACACAGAGAATTGTTGCATGCTCTCGGGATAAAGGTGATGTATCAAAGTTTCTTCTACAATGATAACCCTCGAAAGAAACTCCTCATCTCCTTGTAACATCAACGTTAACTTCAAAAACCCCTGCATGCGAACGTCCTACTGCTCGGGCATGAGCAGTCTCGGAACTCACCTCATCTCACAAACGTCTCAAGGGCAATTTTTCTGTTACCAGCGAGTGAGTGGAGCCCAATGAATTTTTTTAAATCCTGATAGTGCCCTTGACGTTAATGGACGACCTGTTCTCTCAAAATGGAAGCAGTGGTGTTAATTTTTACTCACGTAAGAGCAGGGATTGGAGCTCCAGGTCCACCTTCCTCTTAAATTGTGTTCCTCCTTAAAAAAAGTTTTAACCGTCTTCTAACTATGATATATGGAATAATAAACTTTCCATAAGTTTCCTCTAGTATTGAAAAAGCCTCGGCTGACGATTTTTTCAAGTGAAAGCAAAATTTCAACGCAGAGTATTGCCTCCGTCCTCCATCGTTGCCGTAGGCGAACTGAACATACATATTTCAACTTGCAACGGCTGCCACTGACGCAAAACTAGAGTCAAATTCATGAAGCCAGTACCCCATATATCTTGCACTTTAATCTAACTATTAAACATAAAATATAATTTTTGCACAATAAATTATGGGGATAAAACATTTATGATCAACTCTTTATTCAACAAACCTTAGGTATTTAATTTCGCCTACCTACTTCTTGAAAATATTATTACAATATGTCTTTATTATCTACATCCCGTACGATTCAGACCCCTCTTTTACTCTAACTCGATGTGAAAATAATGCTAATTTTCTGTATCTATTTCAATATTAAAATTTTCCTTGGCATGGCATATGTCTGATAAAAACACTATCAGCAATAGTATGATCAAGCACTCAAAGCCCCCGACGAATCCTCTTTTCTGTAATACACAGAATCCTCAAAACTAAAACTCTTGGAAACATTTCTACTTCACTCAAATGGACAGATCTTCTGCAGCCTTCAATCTCGGAAATAAATTCCTATTTAAGACATTAAATATTTGATTTGGGAATAGGGAGAAGAATAAAATGATTATTTTGGGTGACTCATCCGACTCATAACTGGCAATTGCTCGTAATATTTACCAAGCAATTTATTTATTTAGCAAGCCATGCCAAACCTAACCAGGGCATTGCCCTGGTAAAGTGACTCAGAGTACCTTGCAAAATATTGCTTAACCTAGCTTGCTCATTTGCAACAGCTACCCAAAAGATCACTAGTTTGAGTCCCACCCTAGGCGGGCGTAGAAGTTGTAACTCTGGTTCAGCGCACCCTAGAAAATCTGATGACAAACCGTAACAGCTTAATAGGGGTCCCAGACGACACACGGGTCGCCATTGGCGTTTAAGGGATGGAAAAACAAAAACAGTACGTTAACTTTTATTAGTCCAAATTTAGTATAGTCCTAAACTTGTATCGTTTTATTTCTGCAGTGAAACCTGTCAAAGGCCGAATCTGCTTAAAGCGAAAGCCTGTATAAACTGGAAATGTCGAAATCGTAGACAATGCATAATATTCACGTTTTTCTTAGTAAATCCTCTGCACGACGAATCCTGAAAGACACTGTTGGAAAGGGATTCTACGTATATTTCTTCTGCAAGTAAGCTATATTTTAATTAGTGAGGGGTGGAAAGAAAATATATCTGTCCAATAATTTAACCTAAGATGGAAAACCTACTTATCCCTGATATACTTATCAGGTGGTCTCCCGACATTCCGCTTCGGAAAAATTCCGTTTATGGCTCTTTTCACCGTACTTATACCATAAAACGGGACTTATGGTGGTGGGTGGACTTTTCCGTGATAGCAGTATGAGACGCTTTTGAGCGGAAGGAAAAAGATGAGATACAAATAAAAGATTATTTTCTCATTTTCCTTCAGACTGGAATGAACGTCATACGCTCATCACACAGAGCTACATAAAGTTAAAAAAACAAGGTATCTTTACTTCAGCATCAGAGAAGAGGGGCTAAGAAATCGCTTTTTTGACCATATCACTCAGTCATTCATTTCTTTCCAAGCCGAGGTTTTCCCGTCATCGCATCTCATCTTTCACCACCTTCACTCCTCTCGCTAGCCTCCAACTCTCCGCCCCTCCTTCATTGGCCTTCATTCGCCATTCTTTCCACTCGTCGACGGGTATGGTGAACGCAGTTGGCAGAACCGAGATAAGTTCGTTAAGAAAAGTAAAGACTGCTCTCATATAATCAAAAAAAAAACACTGTCCCTTGGCACACACAAATTATATTTCGCTGTGATTCTATCTCTTGTCACTACTTTTTTTCGCAGAAGTCCCATTCGTTTTCCAATAGGAACACGTGATCGAAAGATAAAACACCTCCAAATAATTAATATAAGGACACCTCCGAATTGTTAGCTATTATATTCAAGGCTGCTACGGGAGTTCTATTTTTCCATAATCAGGGAGTTTCACAGCTTTCGGATTGTCCTTAATGGAATTATTACACAGCAAAAATAAATTTAATTTTCAGCTCGATAAGAGTTGTATTATTTAAAAACACTATTCGCATAAAACATTCACTGTTAATATATAACGGCTGGAGAAAATATATAATAACAATTATAATAAAACAATAAACACTTCCAAGTAATTACTTTTAGTGGTAAATAATTAGACCTAAATTTTCAGATAAGCACCGTCACCACAATGCTTAAATAAAATATTGCTCCAAATTCCGAGAAGGATGGCAAAATAGTCCTTCCTTTGTCTTCCATATCGCACTACAGGGCCGATTTCGTGACACAATATGACCCTACATAAAATTTCCAGTAATGGGTCTTGCCGAATTTGAATCAGATCTTCTGCTTTCCATAAAATGTTAAATATTATATTTCGTAAGTTAAATTAATAGTTTTTGAAGCTCGGCCTCCTAACACCGATTTATTAAATGTCATTTTATGAATCTGTACTATGCTTATAACCTTTTTTCGGTATACTTATAGGCATAATTGCCGATTTTGGAAATTTATAAGACACAATAAGTAGTAAAAATTTGATTATTCCGTACTCATCAAAATATAAAATAGTCACCAAATAAAATATCAACAGTTAAAATATATCCATCCTAAATCCATGTCCCCACAACTCATATTCACAGAAGGCCTATTTTTCAATTAAATATAAAGCTATTTGCTTCCGTAGCTATTTTTAACATTTCTTTGGTCATATCAGTTCACGGGCATGGTAGCTTAGTGGGCAGAGCACCCGGGGGGTGGGTACGGTTTAAAATACGGATGATACCTCTGGATGATACATCTGAAACTCAAGAGGTGAGATATTCTGGAAATCAAAGTTCGTGGGAAGCTGCAGAAGACACAGAGAAATGAACAAGACGAGCAAGTCTTCCTGACCGATGAATGCCTTTGGTCAACACACGTCTTAGGACTTAATTTTGAGGTAGAACCTCTAGCTACACTAATGAAACCAGCCTCCGGGGTGATTACTGTAAATGGATAGTATCTCGGTTCACATTATCTTCAACGTATTTATTTTTGAATAAATAAATTCATTCAAATAATTTGAGTGTATATTGCTAACATCAAAAGAAAAACACATCCTAATATGCGGGAGACGGATCCTGGGAGCAGAGGCTGAGCTAGGATATAAATTAGAGCAATTGGAATACCATCTAACGCAGAATCAGCATAACATGGGATGGAAAAAAATCAACAGGCATCAACTGCGGTACAGCTAAAGCCAAGACGATGCTCGCAAAAAAGAGGCAACTACATGTCCAAAGAAGACATAGTTCCATACACCGAAGCAATACGTGAAAAGCATTTGTATGCAGTTGAGCAATCTATGGATTAGACGATTAGAAAATTCAATAGAAAAGAATAGAAGACTTCGCAGTCGGGTTGCAGGAAGTGAGGCGAATACTGAAGATTTATGGATGGATAAAATAACAAAGCAGACGAAAGTAGGAGAGAAAAAGGCTGCAAGGATTGCGATACGGAAAATACAGACCAGATGGATTGGTCACCACCTTGAGGCGCAATGGATTTACAATGAATAGGCAATATTCTACAAACCGTTCCCTTCCGGGGTAGTCCAAGACAATAAGCCAGATATGAGGGTATTTCAGGAAGCTTAGTATCTTTAACTAATTTCTACCACACCGCCCTGTGTAAACATACTCCATTCTCCCCTCCCACATTCAAGTATTGTTTCATACACTCTTTTCCGTTCCTGAGGCGATATTCCTCTTTATACTTGCATATTAATGGTACAATACAACTCGCATCATTCGTGACCCACAATAATCTAATTGCTATTATTCAGTACTGTGCAGGGTCAAAGGGTTGGGTTTAACAAGAGCTATCACAGGCAGGTAAACTTTGCGGTGGATTTTTTTCCAATAGCTAGTTGACGAAATTTGACGAATCGCGTGGGCTTTTTCTTACTCCTACTAAACCTCAAAACGTCTGCCACTTGCCTCTGCTTCCAGTTTTCCCCTGTTTCCGATTTGATGTAAATTTTTTCCGGGCCCTCGAATTTAACACAAGATTAAACATCACACTAATGCGTACACTGATTATAACGTAATGCCTATTCTTGAGTAGCTTTAAATGATAATAAATATACGCATCAAATGATAACATCATCTTATTTTACCACAATAAACATTTTAATACACACACGTAAATCTCTTGATTTAGGTTGCTTTTTTTAACCCCATGGGGGGGGGGTCTCACGCCAGTTTTTAAAAAAATTACAGAAGTACGTAAAATCAAGAGAGCAGAAATCGAGAACAGGTAGTAAAAGGTGGTAACAACGGGGAATTTTGGCGAGATGGACACAGCGGAAAGAGGCGAAGGGGGCGAGAGTGGGGGTAGTGCCTCCCCCCCCCCTCAACAGAAGGGGGTGTGCAAACTTACTGGGCTGGTTCTTTTCCACGCGAGCGGAACACGTTTGTTTTGATTATACGAGGTTTCCACCCAAAACAAACAAAGGGACAAGTTGCTGCCAGCTTGAACGACGTGGACACACGACGAGCTAGCCGGGGACGTCCAGATGATGAGTATACTCCTCGTGCTAATTCACTAGAAGACCCCAGTCCACCCCTCTAGGTGATGCTTCGCCACTTTCCAGGGACCCCTTCCCTTCAAATGTATAACCCTAGGTGATTACTGGTCGCCGTTAAGTACTTTCCTCCTTATATACCCTACTCTTTCCTTCCGTTGCTGACCAATGCAGTAACTTTTGAATGAGATCAGTTTGTCAGAAGAGATGGACCTTGAACATGGGCGTCTGAAGGAAGGGGCAAGTGAGGGCGACCTCTTGCCTCTTACGTGATTAGTGAGGATGCCTCGTTGTCCCCAGCCCTTTCCCTCTAGACTTCAAACTGCTCGAGCTAATGACCTCGAGTAACAGAAATGTACCCAAGCTATTCACGATCTCACTCCGAGAGGACAAATGGAAGAATTAGGAGACCGGATAGTCGGATAAAGGGTTCGCCCCTTCCCGGGAAAAATGTTTACACACAATGCCAAGGCAGTAAGCGCATTGACAGGTGGGGAGCAACTCCTCCCTTTCTCCATTTGCAGCAAAGATCAGATTCTCGAAGTAATTAATTATTCTCTAATTTGGATTCCAATCCTACCATAGCCCTTTAATTTTCCATTCGCAAGCATAAATTGTGATTTTCTACAATTGCTCCCATAAGCATCATGAATCGATCAGAAAATCCCAAATTTTCGAAAAATCAAGAAGCAAGTTCAGATGAATTAAGGTGGTGGCAAAAGTGAGAAGTTTACCCAGTTTTTGAAAGTGTGTGTGTGTGTGGCCACCTTCTGCATCAAATATTTCACATTCACCCTAAAATTTTTAGGCCATTAAATGTTTGAATTAAAAATGATCGTGCCATTCACTGGAACAGCGTAGTATACAGCTACACGTTTAGCAACAGTAAATCTCAAAATTCAGTATAAAAATTCCTTCAATCGTCACAATTTCATAAATCAAATTGGTGTTAGAGTGATAGCAGTGATCCGATTATACTTTAAAATCACAATTTACTCAGTAAAACGAAAAATATACCTATAAAGGACTGTCAACTTATATCAGAACGACCATCAGTCGAGTTCAACTCATGGAGGTGAAAAAGGAGGCTTTTATAGGGTTAAAATATATTGCGATAAAAATGTCTGAATCGTTTCGGCCAGTAAAATGCCCGAAAGTGGCCTCATGAATAACATACCTACATTTTAAAAATATTGGTTGAATATTATAAATATGACTTACCAATCACATTTAAAAAAAAAACATCCAGTGGCTTGCTTACTCCAGTGGTGATGCCGAGTCACTGGGGAGAACTTCTTGACCCATGCAGGAATAGCATTATAAAATCATAACATGCTTGCATGCATTGCGTCTCGAGGGTTGGATAGCCACATATCACCCTGGCCTTCAAAAATACGCCATTTCCGTCTAAAACTGAATAAGTACAGCATTTAGAAATTTGTCAAATTAATACCAAATTTGTTTCAATTTAAATATATTTTTTTTTCGAAGTTACTCAATTCTTTAAACACGAATTAAAATTTAATTTGAAGTTAACGTTAAACAGAATAAAATACCAAGACATTGGCTGTGCCTTGGTATAAAGGAATTGCATTGTGTATCCGAAGTGAAGGCTCGCCGTCATCCTATTTTTTCCTTCCCCAGCACGTCATCATTAAAAGCTTTCTCCTGGTGCAGCATAGCGCTGAACACAGGATTTAAATGTCGCCGCCGAGGGAAAATTATCAGGCCGCTAGCACCAAAAGCACAATGCAACGTGGGTGTATTTCCGAGATCTAAAAAATGCTCAGACCCATGCTCATCCACCGCGTGGACAGTTTTAAAGCACAGAAGTACATGGCGTCAATACTTCTTCAGAAGAGCATACACCTTTAAATTAGGAGCGATATTAAAGCAGAAGTTCGTGTGCTGAGAACGTAGCCGAGTACCTGATATGGGGGGGGGGGTTGTACCAATTCCAGGCAGCGACGTCGGCAGACCATGTGCCGCATATGTGCAAGATGCGAAGAATAATGGAAACGTACTTCTGGTGACCTAGATCTCAAGGGAATCACACACACACTCACCCATTCAAGGGCAGCAGAAATTCATACACGAAATATTTCCTTATCCATATCTTTTTTTTACACTTCGCCTCCAGGACATTTGTGAGTACCTTACCCGCTTGCGGTTCCACCATCTACGATTTGATGTACTTCTAACAAAGCAAACGAATTTAAAATGTCAGAAAAATAAGCGCTCGGTAGGTAAGATTTTTCATTCAAATAAAAATTTACTAAGTATGTTGACGGAAAAGTACGTAACTTGTATTAATATCATGCATAATTCTGATGATGTGTAACGGTCATTTACTACTTTGCGTGATTAATATTACTCTAACAAAAATATGTGCCACCTTTAAGGTGTGCTCGAGTTCCTTAGTGACCTAAGATGCCACTGGCCCCGATTTGTGACGTGAGGGATTGCCGAAGGTTTATGTAAGTCCTAAATCGAAACAAAAAAGTGGACGAAAGAACGGCTCCTCGAAGACGAGGAAGGGAAGAGTTCACGGCGCGATCACCGAAGACTGGAGTGACAGAACACGTAATCTATCCCACGAATGCCGCAAGGTGTCATGCCACTGTTTCGCTCACCGCAGCAGGAAATTCGAGAAAACTTTCACTCAGTCCAAGTTCATCAGCAAACACAAGCGTAACACATTTAACAATAAATTCAAATATAAGTAAATAATTTAAACTACGATTTTTTTTATCTCACAAGTATTTTTTTTAATATTTAACACGTTTTCGCCACGGCATAGGTACAACATTTTCAAGCATTCCAAAACTTTACAAAAATTCATAATTTTACTAGCCGTCCGTTTCGACCTAGCGAAAACAATTCAATTTATTGCGCCAGATAACTTTCATGGAACATTATAACTCTGAAAACAAGATGGAATATTATTATATTCCAAATGTGAAATTTGAGTATACAAAATTCCGAAATCGACGGAGTTGATTTAAGCCTCACACTTATAGAAATAAATCGCGGTGGAGATTCATTTTTTTCTGACCGCCTTCCAGATTGTCATCTGCCCCGTTCTTCCACGACAGCCACTCTTGAAACTCGATAGGACACCGAACCAAATACGAAAAAAAGTGAAAATTTCCCCCTTCCGTTTGAAACAGTCAGAGGTTCACAGCGTGTGTCTCGACATGATGTAATCGTGTGGGTAACGGAAAAAATTGCTTCCCGAAGGACGGGAGAAGCAGGCCACGTCACTTCGTAGACTTCCTACCCAGTCGTGCCATCCCACAGCTCCCACCGCCCCACACCACTTGAGCGTATCGAACTACATAAAGCATCGCCACTCACTCCATTCACCGCCTCCGAGGGAGACATCAACCAGCATCCCAGAGCTTTCAAATCCACCCATCTCCTCAAGGAAATCCCTAGATAAGCTCAACTTGCGCCGGAATCCAGGAAAAGCGTTCTGAAAAGAACTCGGGCAAATCTTCAAGTTCAGACGGCTAGTTCCATCTCCCATTTCGCATCGATCCACTAATAGTGCGTATAACTAACTGCGGTTAAGTTCGCGGAAAAAGGAACGCCAATGAACTCCTGGAAATATAAAAGTCAAGCGAGCTGTTCCAATTCTATACTTCCACCACAAAGCTCTAGGGAAAGTGGTTGGAGAGAATTTTAACCCAGAGGGTTTGATGACTGACACTTCGCCGATTGGAATGCTGTTCTTCCACCACCCACCGACCTTGTTTCCTCTCGCAGATAACAAATACGCAAATCTCCTAATGGGCGTTTTCACAGAAAAAAATGTGCCTTTCGAATAGCATTAAGTTTTTACTAACCCGCAACACATTTATTTAACTGTCTAGGCATTATGTGCCTTCAGTAGCCTAATAGCCGAATCAAGATATCGTGACTATACTCTTCCCAAGACCTATTAATCGGTACATGAAGCATATAGTTAATTCGTTTAGAGGATAAATGTTTCATAGTTTTTTCACTTCCGATAAAAATTATCCAAACCGCTCGCACATCGGGCTTTTTCTACCGTCGAAAAAAATCCTGTAAATTACTTCAAATGCGGTCTACCACCGTAACAATCATATTCAATCACACGCACTCAACAGAGTCAACCAACCCCCTTCACCAAACAGTCAATTCAACACAATCATCTGATGCTTTACGCAAGCAGTTTTAATTTGCATGCGAGTGACTGCCCGACAAGAGGACAAGATGGAATATATACTGCATCCAAAATATTTTTACTTCGGGGATTTTCCATATTAATTCGGATCAAGTGGCTCGCATTAATATTTCGTTACGTACAGTATTTTTAGGTTTGAAAAGAATAGTAAAGCAAGCTTCGAACCACAGAGTGTTGAACCAAAATCCATGCCGAATCAAACGAAAAATTCAAGTGCCAAACAGCACTTTCTTCCCTTCAACTTTTCCAGGGTCAAAGAATTCTAAATTCAAAACCATTATTTACTACTCCACTCAAAAAATACGGAAAAATATTGAATCACTAAAAATTTGAATTCTATTTTAGAAATTCGATCCATCACAACTGTGTCCATTTAAATTTCCTCTGCCGACCCCGAGCCAACATTTTAAGAAACGCCATCAGTACTGCTAAATTCATTGCTCCAATATTCTTTTTTAATTTCCCAAATTCGCGTCTTCACGAAACTCTCGCTCTGAAGAATTTCTCATTAAATTCACATTAATATGCAAATAAGTGGAATTCAAAGAATACACGGGCGTTGAGAGAACGGTAGAGAGGCCGAATACCTTTAATGACAGTAGCTTAAGTCGATCGAGAAGATTCCATGGAGATCCATATAAGCTCGAGGAAAATTAAGAGCGCCCAAAGGAAGAGGCGGATGGATAGGCGACGGAAGGTGATTTATACAGCGGAGGCGCAGGATGGAGGACTGAGACAATACACTGCATACAGGTGATACCCCAAAAGCAGTGACGGCAGACGGCGCTGATTTTAAATCATTGTTTCAAAGAAAAATGTATTGAGTCCTTCACTCTCGGTTGCACAATAGTGTGTTAGAAAAAAAACAAATTTTTAATGTCAATGTGTCAACGGCTCATTTGTGATTTTAGCTCCTATTACAAAGTCCAAGAACTACAATACACAGGTGAGGTGTAAAATACCTTTTACAAGAGGTTGCTCAACGCAAAACGTTTTCTTGATGTTTTGAAAAAAACTGAATAATTCAAAAATGTGAAACCACACCAAAGATATTAATGAAGCAGTTATAAATCTGCAAGACTCATGCACGGCATCTTTAAAAGTGGCCAGGACACAGGCCAGGCCAGTGTCACTTGGCGAGGAACACGCAGGTAGGCCGCACTGACTTCAACTGCCTGTCACCTTACAGAGTTAAAAACCGACTTGGAGAATTCGTCTCCTGACGTCGAACAAAAGTTATTCTCAGAGATATTTTCATGCGCGCAAAATCTAAGAGGCAGTGGATCCCAAACTATTAAAATGTCTTAAATCTGAGAATTTATTAACCAAAATTCACCGTAAGAGTCATTAGCGCATTGAAATTAAAAATTTACGATTTTAGGGCTACACACCACCCGCAGGTACATGTCATGGCCATCTCAGTGCAGTCTCTTTAAGAATAATCATGTCTTATGATGGTATAATAATCCTTTTAATATGCTATCCCAAGTGAATTGGTGTGTTTAAGCTGATTAATATTTTCATTTCTGGAATTTATTCCATCGCTCGATACTATGCGAAACATTCACAGCCACAAAAACAGTGGATCCTAAAGAATTTCCGACATCTATTAAAAATACGAAATAGAAGAAGGGAGGGAAACAAACAACATTCCATTTTAAAATGGATAAGGGTTTGGAATGTTTATTCGTTTACGCACTCGGAAACGGAGCAGTCAGGTTGTCATACGTTTCGCCGTGAACCTATACAAATGGAAGCGTTAAGTTTTCGATTCTCGGTCGTTTCACCCCGATATCAAATAAAACAGCTCAACATCTGCACCCGAGGCGGTGCTCACGACATTCGGTTCACTCAGGAAGCGAGCTATCCATCGTAATAATTGGTACGTCTTCCCTTGGTCCTCTTTTTTTTCCTTTTCGGACCCGAGTCTGGGTTTTATCCTTACCCCACGTATAGTAATCTAATCTAGTCATGCCTACCAGGGTTGCATGCGGACCAGGGTTGGTCCGAAATTTCGCTTTCGAAGTTCACGTGGTTTGAATGTGTTGTTCCAGATGAAAACTTTCCAAGCATAATTTTTAATCAATGTTTTAAGATAGCAGATAAATCAAGTTTCTATCAACTCGTAGCATCATAATTTCATCACAACGTGAATTCTCGTCGGCTCAGCGACTCATACATAGGCTTCATTGTTTTTTTCTCACATGCATGCCATCAGTTTGGTAATACTGGTAGTCTATCCTAAACGTGGTCTTCTATCAGAATACCATGACTAAGAATACTTTTTTCATGAATAAAAAAATTTTTGCAACATATTTTTTTCAGTTATTTGACAATTCATTTGCTAGCCTTCCTTATGTACTCAGGGGTATAATTTAGTTTTTCGAGCCCAGGGATTAAAATTTAATTTTTTTGTAAAATGCAATAAATATCTTTTATCGATTACTTTTTAATTAATAATAAAATAACTTATCGATTACTTTTTAATTTTTAGTAAAAATTTAATTAATATCCTTCATTCACTCAG
>LYUA01000567.1:123149-146228 GCA_002093875.1 Calopteryx splendens | reverse complement strand
TACCTACATAGCACCTGAAAAATTGATTAAAGAAATCATTTCATCTGTCATTTAATTTAAAAAAATTGCAAAACATGCTTCAGAACAAAGGAAAAAACTACCTACACATACAACATACCTCTAAAAAATATTTTGAGCAGTAGATGGATGCCATAATACACTATGAAAAATTGTAAACTACAACCTTTCAATAAAAATATAAAAATATTATTTTCAAACATGTAGTTACTCACAGTGGATTACTTTAACAATGTCAGCTAGATAATTTCACAAAAGAAAAGAGAATAACCATTCAAAAAGTAAGTCATCATATTAAATATATCTTCCCTTTGTACATGGTATTTGCATTTCAAGAAAGTTTTTAATAATATTTGAATACTAAAGGAATATTAATCAAGGTACCAACCATTCATACACTACAACATTTTAACTAATTTTACATTATTTTCTGGAAAAAGTAGATGGAAAAGATACTAAGAGGTAGTACATGTTGAAGGCTGAGATAGAAGGCAAAAATTAGAGATAATAAGGATAGATGGAGGAAAACAATAGCATATTGCACAGAAAGAATGGAAGTGGAAACAAAAACTGGGCAAACAAAGGAATAGTTTAGGGAAAATGTGCTTATATTGTTTAAAATAGTAAAAACTCTACAAGGACTAGTCATTATTTCTAGGGACATTACCAGCCTACCTCTCTATATTAGCATACCTACACTCTGTATTAAAAATAGCTACAATATAAATCTAATAGTTCCAAAATGTAAACAACACAGATTTTTCAATAGATAGAGGTTTGGCATACATTGACTGCACAACAAATATTCAAGTCAGCTTGGTATCTATAGTGAAGTACATAGTACTGAGTCAGTGGAGGAAAAAATAAATTTAATAAGAATAATGAAATGAAGTTAATATCATTTTTTCAAGTGTATCTGAGAAAATAAGTGCTGCTTGCTCGAAATAACATATCTTCTGCACCTGTTAGCGGGGCATCCATTGATCAAGTGATGCTTTTTGGACCTCTTTTAGATCCCTCTCCTGATATTTGGTGCGTTTTGAATAGATCACTCTCCAGAAGAGGGTCCCACGCCATATTTTACAACAATTGAAAAATTACGTAAAACGAAGAGAGCAGAAATTGAATGCAAGTGACAAAGGCTAGCAACAATGAGAAATTAATTCAGGTGAGATTGATGCACAGGAAAGGGGAATGTGACGAAATTTGGGGAGCCTCCACTCCAACAAGGGGGTGGGCAAAATCACTGGATAGGTTCTTTTCTACTTCAAAAGACCACAACAAGGTGTCTAATGAGAGCAAACATGAGTAATTGCCAGCATGAACAACCTAAACTAAGACTAGCTGAGTTTGTCTAGATAATCAAAATACTCTTGATTCCATTTGACTTCAATGATGGACTTCCCCCCAAACCTCGAGGTTATGTTTTATGACTTTTCACCTACCATCTACCCCCTGTATCGCCTCAAGTGATTAGTGAATGCCTCCTTACACAATAAACAGCTATTGACATTGTAGAAAAATCAATATAATGGATTGAATAGCTCAAAAATTGGAACAGATTCCTTTTTCTAATTATAGAACTCACAGGGCTATTCACGTTAAGTCAAAGTACATAATGCAACAAATAATTGCAGACAATATATTTCTTTCACCTAAATGAATCAATTGGTGCAGTTAATAATTACCAAACATATTTTTCATAGCATTCCCAGATGCAGAAAATCTGAAGGATATTTTACTGTGCAGGCCATTTTACTGGTAAAAATAATTTTAGATAGAACATGGAATAAAAAATAGGAGTGTATGCTCCGATGGTGCAACATATCGAGATGTTTGTACCATAGAAAAGGCATTAAGTTTCAAAGTGGGTTTGCCAGAGTAAAGAATTTCAAAGGTCGAAGTTGACACTACAATTAGCCTATACAGTGGACATTTTCAATAATCAATTACTTCAATACTTCTATGAAAGACCAGGTTCAAATACATGTTGCATTAACTGAAAAGGTAGCCATTTTATGAGGCAAGCCTACTCTTGCGGAAAAATAAAGTGGAGGAAAGTTATTTCACAACTTTGGACACACTAATTGAAAACATAAATGCCTATTTCAAGGGGATTCAAATAAAAATAAATAATTTAATAGATTCTCATTGAATGAAATGTGAAATGAAAAATGGAAAGCTTTTCCCTTTCAACCTATGTATTTATCACTGTGAAATAATTGACTGCAAAAATGAATCCTCATTACTTTAAATGTTATTATGCAATGTGTTGAACTGGAAAATGAATGAAACGCCAAAAATTTTCAATCTTACTAACTCTGAGTCACTAATTCTCAAGATTGATAGAGAGTATTTTCCAATGAGCACTTGAAACAATCAACTGGTAAATAGTAGCAAATTGCAATATGCCAGAAAAACGTTCAACAATGTCAGCACTTTGTAGTTTGACACTGAAAAATACACATACTTATTCGTGATTAGGTAGCAGTTGAAGTAAGTACTCAATAAGATATAATTATTGCAACTAGGTATGTATGTAGTACATCCCTTCAATTCTTGAATACATATAAATTGATGTTTGCATGAACATGATTCCAGGAGCTATGTATTTGTTTAACACTGTCTCTTAAAAAAAAACTAATAGCAGTAGTTGAGCTATTTTAATTACAATTTTAACACTATACAAAATTGCTATTTCAATCTGGAAATTATTAAAAATGTCTACCATTGGCTATGAAATAGCAACACAAAGGTTACCACTTAATTTTTTTACTTCACAGAGGAACAACATTACTATACATTCCATGAAGAAGGTCCAGAATGGCTGACTTTTCACTACCAGCACATGATAACCAGCAGTTACACATGTTTTGGCTGGTTGTAACCTTTGTGCCCAAGAATATGAAAATGAATTTCCCTTACATTACATATGAGAAGTAACAGTCTTACTAGTAATTAAATTGTAAAAAGAGCAATCATTCAATCAACTAACATTTGTCTAAGATTTAATTATTTAGCAAAAAGCATTTTAAGGCTCATAAAAACCAGTGCTAGCCTTAGGTTGGTGCAGTAGTGCTCATGCATTGGGCTTGTTACTTAAGGGCTCTCGAGAATGTTTCTAAAACAGCATAAAACTGTGTAAGCACCATGAAGTATTCACAATCAAGATTAATTTAAGAAGCCAAATCTATTAATTTTAAAGGTCAAGCAAAAAAATATCTGGACAAAACTGCAATCTTAAAATGAACAAGGGTTAATAAAAAAAATGCCCAGAATATAAGATGCTATTCCATTCATGAGCCTTTAGAGACACGCCAAGGTTTTTTATGAGAAAAATATTCATCAAAAATTTACCAAGGAAATACTAAATACAAGATTCTTAAGGGCTTGAATCCATGGTCCTTGCAAAGAGAGGACAGCCCAGTATAAAACTGTAGTCAGTGGCTATGGAATTGCCAATCTTACGTACTAAAAATCAGTCTCATTTGCTAATAATGTCCTTCAGTAAAAAAGTGACAGTATGAAAGGTATAAATGTTGGAATACAGAGGAAACTTCTGTTACCCAACCAGGTGACTTCCAACCTGAAGTTCTGGGCTTAGATCCACATTTAAAGTGGTTAAAATGGACAAAATTCTGGGAAACAATTGGCATTACCAAGCTCTATCCTTTCATCCACCAATCTGGATACTACCTATTACATAGCAGATGCTTAAACACAATATAAAGATAGATATTAGGTACTTCTAGAATGACAAAGAGAATATTTTAAGAACAAAATGTGAAGAGGCCACAGCCAAAGAGTAAAAATACCTAAATATGTACATGATAAAGAGTATCAGGACAGCATTTCAATGATTTAAAAATGCACACACAATATTAATATGTATAGAGCATAAAGTGTGAAGATATAAACTGTGAAATGGTAAGGAAGACTAATGGACACAATAAGTGAATTAAGATTCTAAAAATGCATACCCAAACCATATATTCCATGAATCAATACCTTGTATCACAATTAATGAAAACAATGGAAGCAAAGAACCAATCTTTTTCATGGAGCAAATATCACATAAATTTTCTTTCATCAGAGAAGAATACCATACCTTTCCTGATGTAAAACATTTAAATTTGAAGAAAATAAAGTTTCTAACATCACAATAAGACTTGTATACGGTCACAATAACAAAATACAAATTCTTTCAATGGCTGGTGTTGTTATTGCATATAAAAGATGCTTGTTAATTTCACAGAATTCATCACAGTTATCACAGAATTTGGCTATCTACTTACATTTAAATTACATTCTAGTTCACATGAAATAAAATCAGAACCAGCAGACAGAAATTTAGGGAAGAACACCCATTATAATTGTTAAAGGGAACAAAAATCATAAATAAACACAAAAATAAAGAATTTAAAGTATGGAATTTTTTAAGATGGCACAAAAAGTTATGCACGTCCTTAAAATGTTCACCTTGGACCGGCAATGATCAAGAGCATTTCCAGCACATACCCATTCAATAAAAACGTTTACTTGCATGTGAAAGTAACCTATAAAAATGTAACTAAGGAAGAACATAATTAGTAAAATACTCTTTGTTAAAATGTTGACCATAAGATTAACTACCTAAGAAGCAATTAGCCAAAGGCTAAGCATAAAAGCATATTCCATAAAGCTTACTTGATACATGTAAGTTAACTACTTAAATCTGCTTAACATTGCAGAAAACAGTTCCAGAAAATCATTGATCTCCGATTAGAAATATGCACTGTATCACTCAACGTAAGCGGATGAATGCTTACCAAAGAAGAACTTGAACACCTTCAGAAAAAATTCACAACCGATTTTAATATTGTGCATTTTTACTTTAACTTTTATATGTAATGGTTTCTTATTAAATGGAAAAATATCAACCATACATTCTAGTCAGCCTAGTCAGCAAAAAAAGATTTCAAATTTTGTTAGCATCATTGTACATGCAAATGAGAACTCATTGAGTAACTGCCCATTTACTGAGATATGGGCATATATAGAAAAATTAACATGATACAAAAGTAATTACACAAATTAAGTACAGGAACAGATAATCTTCACATTATTTTCATTTGGAAAATGAGAAATAATATGCATTAACTTTTAAAAATGATTAAATCCTCAGGTTTATTTATCAAAATTATTTTAAGTAATTAAAAATAAAAAAATTGGTTAATTTTTAACTAATTATCAATAGAATTTAGACTTTTTCTATTCATTGTACTTTATTTTCACCAGAATGCGATTAAGAGAGCTACGTTTAGGCATAATTAGTTCCACTTTAACAGAATTCATTTGTGAGAATATTTTTTTCACTATATTAATGAGTGAAGAAAGTATTTGCCTATGACCTTTAGTTAGAATGTCTTTGTTTTGGTCAATAAATATAACAAACTCTCATTGCAAATGAAAGGTACCCAAAACTCCATCAGAGCTACAGCTCATGCAACTGATGCTGATGAAAAGTAGGAATAATTAGTAAGTATAAAGTGGTAAAGAAATACCCAACTTTAGTTGTGAACTACATTGGTACACTTGTATTGACTCAAATGACTACCATGAATATAAATCCTACTATTTACTAAACTAAACATTTTCATGGATACTAACTGGTTTTAATTCATATTCACTCGAAAATCCCCCTTAATAGCTAGTGTATATTCACACACGTTAGTTGAACCCATAGGTTGAACCACATGAATTCCTATATTTCACAGGATCCAAAAAAATAGTGGACTCAAAAATTGCCACATATATTAGTGGCTATTTCAGTCAATTTTATGAATGGGATGACCACGTCATTCATTTATTGGCACTCATTTCATCATTCCCATCACATTTATTTATTCTGAAGCAATACAATAAAGAGTATAAAGTAAGATTACTATAGAAACTAAATTGAGAATGGGACAGGCCTTACCATATGGCTATCAACAACCTCTCGTTATTTAAATTTGGGATTATAGCTACGCTATGTTCGTTCTATACCTACACACATTTAACTTAAATATCATGGTCTACATAGTAACAAAATAACAAAAGAACAAAAACAAATAATAAAAGTAATAAAAATAATTAGTTCAGAAGTAATGGTGTGAGGGTTTAAGGAACTTTGCAAAAAATTAACCCAATTCATATATTAGCTAGGTATAGAGAGACAGATTTCTTATTGCATAATTTGACCAATTTTTTAATTTCAGATTTAGACCAATAGCAACTAAATTTGTTCACAAAACAGCTTACTTCCCAGTTCTTAGAGATTTCATTATTTACATAATCATTTCGATTTCCAACACTTTGTAGGTAACATTAGCGACAGCACTCTCTTTGTAAGTCTTTCATGAGCCAGTGTCTTTTGTGTACCGAATGAAAATTCTCACAATATTGCTATCACTGATAAAAACTACAGAGTCAAACCTGTCACTAAATGCCAATTTGATGACCGGTTTAGCTTTCCTTCTTGGCCAAATTCTCTCTCTCCCCACTCACTAGAAGAAGGCCTAAGAGTACCATAAATGTGCCACTCCACCACAATAATGATGTAGTTTCGGCAAATACGAGGGCACCAAACACAGCCTGAAAGCAAAAGTTTTAATGAGAGATGCCGTTGCAAATTCTTATGTTACCATCTTAAATGTTCCACCTAATTTGCTTCCTTTTCGGATCCTTATACAAACATTAATGGCATTTTCATTCCCATAATTATCCAGAGGCGACCATAACTTTTGAATTCGACATTTTTTATGGGAGCCGACGGTCAAAGACACCGAAAACAAAGTAGTTGGTTAATATTTGTATGATATAAATTGCAAAACAAATAAAAACTTTTACAAAAACAAGAGAACCTTACTGCCAATTAATACTTATTAAATTATTCACCAAGTTTAGCTAATTACCTATTACTGTTTCTAATTAAAATGGTTAATTTATTGAAATGTTTGATTTTCAATTAAACTACGCTCTTTACTACAGGTGATAACCATACATTAGTAAATATTTGTTGGCACAAATAAAAAAACTACGTGTCATCTCACCGACAGTATGAAACTTGTTGATGTACTAATCAGAGTCGCAGATAACGATGACTTCGAGGCCTGCAGGGCCTTCACAAAAAAAGTCCACACAGCCGCATTGCTCAAAATCATACACACCACCAGCACAACCTTAACCAGCCAAAATTCCTGTAATATTCACAACAACATTCAGTACACAGACCCAATTACTTTTATCATTGTCTTATTATAAAGTGATGCATACGATATCTCCTTCGCATATATTAGCTGTTCCGTCGTATCCAAAAATTCTGCACTTCAACGAATGAACTGCACCACAAACATAATCAATATGCTCGCTGGATCCAGCAAGTTTCCCGAACAAGCTCCCAGCAAATGCACACAATCCTGCGATCGCGGCATATGAGATTCGATAGTCCAAATTATTTACATCTTTCATGATCTAACCTCTTCGATACTAATTACTAAACTATCACAAATATCGAATAATTTCTGTAAACACACGTACAACGATCAAACCGACCGACCTGGACCGACCAACCAACACTTGACATCACATTCGAACTTCAGAAATTCCGCTTTTTATCCGTCATCTGATGTTTTGCGGGTTTTACGGTCTGCGTTAATGGCGCTACCTTCAAGAGGACATATTTTGCATCAGAGAAGAAATATGCTTTTAAAAAACTTTTTGAAAACACACCTCTTAAAAATCCGCTATACTGTAGAAAAATATTTTTTTCTTTAGCAACTAAAATCTTTAAATCCATAAATTACTAAAAATGAATGCGAGGGCGCTTTTTTATGTAATGTTAATATATGGTAAAGATTATTGCGAGCCGAGTTAGAATCAAGGTTCTTAAAGTATGTCTAAGAACCTTAATGTATGTCTAAAAACCTTGAGTTAGAATGGGCTCAATTATTCTGTAAACAAAGTTGGCATGATATATCAGGCTGCTGGCAGTAAAAGGGTTAATTTGACAACCCATGTGTCAAATAATATGATATTGAATAATTTACCATAAAATGGACAGGGAAGAAGAGTTATTAAATGACGTCTAGTTTGAATTTGGGAGAACTAGAGGAACAAGAAGACTATCCTTACTCTCAGACTCATCATATAGTTGAGGATACATAAATATGAATAAACCTTTAGTGTATGCATGGATTTATTTTGCTCTATGGTAGTAAGATTACAAGTGATGGAAGAAGCAAGAGCGTAATCAAAATAGGAATGGCGAAGGACTTCTATCAGAAGAATCAACTACTAATTGTTAATAATATCAGTCTAGACATAGTGAAACAGTTAATAAGAACTTAAACATAAGCTTACTTTTCTATGACAATGAGACAGATGATAGGAACATCAAGGAAAAAAAGATTAGTAGCTCTGGAGATGTAGTGCTATGGAAAAATAATGAAAATAAAGTGTATATACAATGTATCAGCGGTGAAGGACTTCAAAGAGTGGGTGAGGTGAGAGGACTATTGAGAATATTTAAAGAAAAAATAGGGGGAAACATTGGTCTCAACCTGAGGAGCACTATTTTACTGAAGACCCACATTAGAGGAAACATAGAAGAACAATTACAGAGAAATACCATGGATGAATTTTGAGAAACCGATGATGGAGGAGGGTGTCCATTATTCAATTAGGTAATATGAGGGATGAGTTTAGGGAGGGAGGAGAGGGAGTGTGTGAATAGTAATGAAGCATCACTTAGTGGTAGAGGGGGTAATCTAGTGAGTCACGTGACAAATCCAGCAAGTTCAAAGTTATGTTTTATGCATCGTTCATGCAGGCAGCAACTTTAATATCTTTTATTTTCTTTGGACATCTCCTTATAGCCTCCCCCGTCTCCCTCTTTCCTGTGTGTTCATCTCAACTAACAGTATGAAAATTTCGAAGGGGAAGAGTAGCCAGACAAATTTGAACTGAATAAAACATTTACATATATACCCATATTGTGCTGGGGTTATTTGACAATGTGAATATCTAAGAAGGGTTTGTGGGGGTGTGATGGTGATCAACTCAAATGTGATAGAAAAAATTATTGAGACCTAGAATAACGTAATCCTGTTAATTTTTAGGTTAACTGAGCATCAGGAAGTAGGTCAAAAATCAATTTCAAATTTTTAATGTAGTAAAACAAAAACTAAATATGTGAAAAAATACATAAGAGTTGCAAGAAGATTCTTATCACCTATTAGCAGTAATTTTTAAATGAGACTGCTTATATAATATATAATTTCTTAAATGATTCTCTACCATGCACTGAGCCAAAAAATTGTGATGTTCTGAAATTCTTAATATAATTAATCTTGCAAACTCTCCTGACTGCAACTCTGGCTTCAATATACCCTGAATATATGTGGTACGTAACCAGCTAATGATAAATAAAGATTATGATTATATCCAACAGTACACTGAGACTTGTTCATACAATAGCTCCATGCAGCTTTCACAAAGCTAATACACATGTGGTAATTTGTTTTGAGGCTGGTCAGTGTGAATGTCAGGATTTACTTTCCTTTATTAACCTTTATCATCCGTGAGGTTCCTAAAGGAACCATTAAATGCTTTTGCCACAGGCCGACTGGTCCCCAAAGGAATCACTAAGACACTCATTGTTTTAAATTAGCTTAAAAGATTCAAATCATTTTCATTGGGTTAATAAGGAAGATTATTCAGTATTTACTGATCGAACCTTGGCCATTTAAATGCCCAGCCAATGAGAGCTACATCATTAATTTATTTAAATTTATTAATTTAATTTTATTTACACACATTTAATTTAATTATGGATTTAAACAGTGTTTTTGAATTTTCTCTTCTAAAAACACGGAGTTCAGACAAAATAAAAAGTAAGATTTGTAATGACTAATAAAATAAATAGAGTTGACAGTGGAATAATATGTCACACTCAAGTTTGTATTGCTTGTGGAAAATTCCTTATGGCATAAAGGATAAACTGCACTACTGTGTCCTTAACCCTTTCGCTGTGAGTGACGATATTGTCTTGACATGTGTTGTATATCCCGCTCTGCATATGACGAGTATGTCTCGTTTTGGTTTTTGTGCGTGTTTTTCGCCTCTACACGTATTCCAATGTGGTGCAGGCGCATGTGGCAACACAGTATATGATAAAAGGTCACATTTTTATTCACTAGATGGAGCTACGTTCACTCAAATTTTTTTTCAAATCTCTATTTCTTTATTATTTAAAGAAATTTCAAAAAACGCCTTGAGTATGGTAATGAAAGACCACTACAGAGAAGAAAGGGTTAAATTATTACGGTGTGAGGTGAAAGTGAGAGTAATTTTGAATGAAAGTGAAGGAGGAATTTCAGTTGACAACTAATTTCTCTCTTTCTCCCTCTCCAATCATTCCTAAGGTTAGATTGTAATGGAGAGGGGGCTGAGGGACAACAGCACCTTGGCGGGGTTATGAATAGCCAACCTCTGACCTCAGGGTCCGACGTTACTTAACTTTGGTCATCTAGCAGTAATTGATGCTTGAACATGGCTAGGTCTTTGCCCAATCCCAATCCTTCCTAAAGTTTTTTTCCTGGTAAAGACCAATTTGTGCTTCGTTTTCAAGGTTAATAGCAAGGCATCAGCTGAAAAATTAAGAAAAAGATTTGAGATACAGGAACATTTGTGTATTCAATAACATATGTTGCCATGGTGTACCTAATGCCATTTGGAATTTCCCTCATGTCTCTATCACATAATATTAAATAATACATACACATAGTACATATATTGTAGCTGCTTGGACAGAACTCAAATAGGGTAAATAAATAAAGCATTGTGAGACAAAGTGATATGTTCATAATTTGAGCACATTCATTTATTTATTATAAAAAGAATCACAGAACTAGGGTAAGAGATATTAGTAGGAACAATTTGATCTGTTCCAATAATATAACCAGACTAACACGCTCTTTAAGATGAGAGCCCCATCCATTTAAAAATTGACACATTTCTTCAAAAGCAGTGCAAAAAATATAACTGGAGCAGCATTTCCTCTGATCGATATTTTGACCTTAGAGAGTATAGATAATTAAACTTTGAGGATATTCATCCACAAACTTAATTTTCGATAAAACATTATAAACATTTTATAGAACCAATGATTATTGGTACCAAAAATATTAGTAATAATTGATTCACAGTTTTTGAATTTCTTGATGTAGTGTAATACAAACTAAAATACATACAATAATGCATATCACTCTTAATGTACATCAATTAATGGAATACTAATTCACAACTTTAATGCTTTGTTGAATATCATTACAATTCATCTTGCTGAAGTAAAGTTCAAGGCACATAATTTTTCAAATAAGACATTTGTACAATACACAGAAAAGTAACCACTGAATAGTGAAGCAATACTTACATCACTCAAAGGATTCTTTCAAATGCTTAAGGATGAAAAAATAGTAACCACTGCCAATGAAAACAATCCTAATCCTATGCTAAAAATTGCTGTAATTATCACTACTTACAATTCCTATAGAAGAGTTTAATTGTTAATCAACCACAATGTAGGTATGTAATTTTACATATATGATAAACCATTCCAATAAGAAAGGCCTCTTTGGATAGAGAACAAGACTTCATTGGTCAGGGAATGAAGCCGTTTTCATAATAACATGCTTGAAATCCAGAGAAAGTTTGAGGACTTTGAAGCCATTTTTTTAGTACAATAGGATTTTTTTAATAAGATGAAAATTTTGTATGAGTAAGTACATGAACATGCAAAATTATTTAATGCTGAGTATCTTTTCAATATGCAATCCTATTCTGGAATCTTATTAACCATGAAAAATTATAAAGCATTACAGAATTTTTGGCATTTATGTTGTTGTATGACTCCTTTGATAGCCTAGTAAACTTAAAACATTTTAAATTTCTCCACGACTTTCAACAACATTATTAAGAAACAGCTCCACCAATAACAATAATGCAGTAACAAGTGGGATAAAATTTACATCACATGAAGGATGGAGAAGGTGACACTTGGGAATAGTTTCATAAGACTGGACACTTCCCATTTTTAAACAATTTTGGCCTGAGATTTGTATTTATAGACCATGTCACATTTCAAGACTCTATACATTTATAATAATAAAAATAAGTAAAAAGTATTTTAGAAATTTGTCATTGATAAAATAATTGCACAGCACAAAAGTATTGCTGATAGAGATTAGAGCCTTCTGGCACAGGAGCTTCTTAGGTGCTCTGAAGGGTAGTTATAGGACAACATCAAGTGGTATTCCTGGAAATGAGTTCCCCTAAATGGATTTTAAGCCTACAGCCATTTCTGTTTCTCACATTCTATGTTGTATCTTTATTAAAATCGTGTGCAATAATAAATGAGGAAAGCATACTACGACAGATTGAGAAGGAAAGCCGATTTCATTTCAGAACAATTAATGAATGGGTCTAACTATTAATGGCACCAATATTCTGTAACAAGTAATTCTATTTTTGCACAAAAGTAACTTTTTTTCGTCCTTCATGCACGTTTTATTTTAATCAATTGGTTTTTATATCACTTTTATGCAGATGAATTGGCTTTTTTCAATACCCTTATACTCCTGGCTCATCTCATGACCACAGAGCAAAGGTAACTTTTCACTAGTGCTAATACTCCATTCTGGTATGTAAAATCACTACCACTGACCAACTTGTGCTGCTATATCACAGACTGCTTTGAAGGTGACCATCATCACATTAAAAATAGAAAATGAAAACATAAGTAGCGTAAATGGTCTATTTGGATTGTCTTTCAGCTCACCCAACCATAGTTCACAATTCCCATTTGTATATGGCATCACTGGTCACAAATTGTTCCACTTCATCAATGTGCAAAATAGTAGGTACATTTCATAGTAACATGTATGTAATTGATAGAAAACACCCAAAACATCTGTGCTGACATCATTTTCTGTTAACAATATATTTCACTGTAGTGTATATTTATATATACATACATGCAGCCTCTCTGCAACAGAACTGCAACTTTTTTTACATTGGATGGCAGCAGAAGCAGCCAAGATCTAGAGTACCCGTAATTATTTCATGATATAAATGAGAAACAAGTATTTCCAAATAAGATATTTTAAGCCTCAAAGAATCTTTTATGTACTAAAACCATGACTTAAGCATTTACCTGCAATTATACTCATGCCCAGTCTGTGCTCATGGCACAAGATTTTTCTTATATATACCAAGGAAACTATCGATATTTCCAAAAGAAGTTATAGAAGAATAATGAAATTGATAATTATGATGCAGTAGAAAAACAAATGGTGGAAAAAGATTCATTTCTCTGATTCTCTCTTATAGGGTGCACATTTATTATTTCCGTAACTGCCAATTTTAGCATAAAAACTCTCACTAATTCTATATTTTAGGAGGAAAAAAATTCTCCTTAAGTCAACATACACTTATTAATTAAATAAAAAAATTCTTTAGGAAAAAATATTGTAGTTTAAATTCTCTCTCTATAGATACGATGATTTTTTAAATGCAGTTTTTTTTACTGCTTCTTGCTCATAATCAATTATGGCTCATTATTCTGACATATGAATGAAAGCATGACAAAATAATAAATAGTTTGTGTGCGCATAATTATTTAAAATATATTCACTCAATGCTTAATCAGTCTTGATCAAAGTCCTCGCCTATATTTAATCACTTCAATCATTAGCAGTTGAAAAATATAAGCATCCTTGAAATCCTGTTTAAGACTTCAGCAGTCGATATCAAAATCATGATTTTGCGTTAAACAAGTTTAAGGATGATAATTAATGGAAGTCAGAAGTGTGTTTATTGCAAATTTAAAACCCTCTAAGGGTTTATTTTTAGAGCTATAAGCTCTCCTTTTTGGGGTACTCAAGCCTTAAGCCTCAAGCAACCTACGCCACTTCCTAAGCCTTCCAAGAGAATTGTGTGAAAATGATTTAACTCCAGCTCTCACCTCATACAAAGCTAGATGGAATAAATTGAAACCTCTGCCAGAGAGAGATTTTTCATTTTGTATCCTCCCATGAATGTTGAGTAGCAATAATTTCTTATCTATTTGCATTTGGTGCGGTGGTAACACTGACAGTGGCAGGACTTGACAAAGTTGTGGGGAGGTTTGCATGTCTCTGCCGGAATGGAGATGTTCGGCAGATGGACTTCTTTCCTTCATCTTCTGAAGATGAACTTATTGGCATTTGGTGAAGGAGTGGTTCTAGAACGGGCGCTGTGGACTTGCTCCCGTTACGACTGCCACGGTCATAAGACCTCCTCTGCCTGCGAAGTGAAGATCGATATCTGCCTTCTTTTGAGTTTCTTGGTGGCATCATTGGGAGGAGAGGAACTTTAGTTGCTTCAGATGATGACTGAGATGAATCTTCCTTTCTATCACATTCATCTTCTTCATCCATTCTTTGAGGTCCATCATCACTATCAGATGGGCTTGCCTGAGAGAGAAACTCTTTAAATTAATTTTGTACCTAAGGCACAGCAAATATATTTTCTTTTGAATAAACCACTGTTTATTCACCATAAAGCATAAATTATAAAGGTTGAAAACACATTATTTCCAAAATACACACATTTGACCATACTTGCAAATAGATATTTACTCAGGTCCCATTAAGTTAATTTGATCTGTTATTGGAAGCCATTAAGCAACCATTTTATAGAATAAATAGCAATTAGTGTAAAATGTACATGCAGAGGAAGCATATAATTCTACCAGAAAACATTGAAGTTAAGTAAAAATTAAAACAGAAAGGATCAGATAGAGATTGAGGAAACATATTGACCTGCTGTTTGGAGGACAAAACATAAGGAAATCACTTGGAAATTAACCTGCATATTTTAATATTATTTTTAATATAACTTTGAACATAACTCAAACTTACCAATCGTTCTCTCTTTTTCAGTGTCTGCTCCAATCTCCGTAAAAACCTGTGAAAGTAATGATAAATTAAATTAATCAGGTAGGTACTTAAATTTTAAAACAATATTATGTTATTTATGATAAATTATTATAGCATGGTAATAGATATATAACGATAATAGCTTTTGAGATGTTGCACATATATTCTTAAGGATTGAATGAATATAGAATTTCTCTTTCAAAACTATGTCATAGAAAATAACAAAAATTTGATTTTATCATTAGTATATATTTGCACTACATAATAAAAAATGCTTCATATTAGTATCATAGTGCATTTTTTCTAAAATAGAAGAACATGAATTTACAATGAAATCAGAGAGCATTTAAAGGTTACTAATTGCACTCAAATTTTAAAGAAAAATTGGAAATTATTATCATATCAGAATAAGCATACTAATATTGAACTCTTTCCTTCAGGAAATAAAATATCTTACCTTAATTAAGTAAGATAGCAATGAAAATCCTTATAAAAACCTTACCTTATTTGATGACCAATAGTTTTCATTCGGCATATTTTCCTTGTCTGTGGCAATGAATCCGGGCCATCAAGAGGTAACATTAATGCTTCATGCAGGCCTATTTTATCAGGGCCATAGATCCACTTAGATTCCTTCCCAATTATCTTAAAGGAAAACATATGGATTCTGTTACAAATCATGTTCAAATCCTCAATTAATCATCATGACCACAATCATACTTGTCTCATATACATAAACCTAAAAATAATTGTCTGAACAAATTTTATTAGTAGGTATGTACATCAATTATGTTTCACTGAACTTTCATTAGTGAAACCAATGATTCAATAGACATTCAGGAACTGAGTAACAATGGTTTTATATTTTTTGTATAATCTTATGATTGTTTTAATTTGATCCTTAGTTTTTATAATCACAGTTCATTTTTTTGATTTATTAAGGGAACAAGGATTGTTTGTCGGCCATTATAAGTATATAATTGTATATGTATGGACATGAAACCAAATGCTACAAAATTAACCCTAGCTGTAATAGGGATATCTTCAGCCATGTGCTGGGAAATGATGATCATGGTGAGAAATAGCAGGTAATGCATGAATTAAGTAAACTTACATAAGTGAATATGAAGTACAGGATGCTGTAACAGATGAGTTTTAAGAAGTAGGTATCTATATTAATATACTACATAGATGTCTACACCAGTCGCACAGCAAGGATTTGTTTGGCTAGAAAGTTTATTGTCATAAAAAATCATATTGTAAAGTAGGTAGGCATTTTTTACAGACTGTGATTGGTTCACATTTTTTTAGATGAGCTTTAGGTGGGAAGCAGGTGAAGAGGGGGTTAACCATCCATAAATCCTGATCACTGCAACTCTGGTAAATATATAATTATTAAAAGAAGAGACTGAATGTATGATTAGTAAAGTTACCATACTCAATTAAACCCAATCAATTATTTGATATTAGTACATAGTCTCACCATTAAAATAATAAATCCAGATAGGTGAAATAAGATTGACTTTATAAAGTGCATATATATATATATATATAACTATCAGTCATAACTGTCAGTTTATATATTGTGATTTTTTGTTCTTCAAATGAACTCATTGAATTCAATAGGAAGTAATATCATTATACATCTTCATGGTGAGTAGATTCAAGGTTCACCAATTAATGTATAACAGTACATATTGATTTTTAATTATATTGGAAATTATTTCATGATTTGAAGAGGGAAACTTCACTCAACCCATGCACATATGTATATGAACCTATTTGTACTCTAACTGTACCTATTTGTTTATGCATTAATTTCCAATTCATTACTAATGATGTGGCCTTACCTCTTTCTAATCTACTTCAGGTAAATAACATATCCACTCAAAGCTACAATTATGGAATTCCTCTAGATAGGAAAGCATACCTACACCCATCAGCACATTGATTTTTTGCAAAGCTTAGAATAATAGCCATACAGGGCAACATACAATTCTTGAATTATTCATCAAAACGTCCTATTAGCATACACCATTCTTCCCTAATAATGCTTTATTTTCATTTCTATGGTTTCCACAATTATTCTGGGAAGTTAAATTTCCTTTGTCTCATCCAGTAATGTGTAATATTTTCAACCCTCCCACCTCCCCACCCCAAGGTTTTCATTCTTACCCTCCAAGAGCAAAAATATTGTTTTTTTTCAATAAAGGGAAGAGCCTCTACATAACCAATAATTACAGAATATAGGAGAAGGCCATTTTTTATAAATGCATCATACAAATATTTCCTATATTTCACGGTGTCCACAACTTACTGTTACACATTGGAAATCAGTAGCCTTGGAATTCAATACCTTTCCTACAATTATATTAACTAATTCCTGGAAATATACTTTAAGCAGACATGGTCATTACAAAAATGTTGGTAGGTACTTAAAATTTAAACTAGCTCAGAACAACTAGTGTCTAATAATTAGCAACATAAATTACATGGCAAGTTTTCTGGTCAAGCATGGGAGATACTGCTGGCAAAATAATGTAGAAGTTCTATTATATGTTCAACTGAATTCACTGCAAAGAGCTTTGAAATTAGTTTTTTACTTGGTTAAAGTCTATTGGCAACAATAATAATCTGATGACATCTATGGAAAGAGAAGCAATAGATAATCAATCACTACTGAGTGTCTCCTGCAAGTAATGCAAACTAACAGTCAATGAAGTATTTCCTTACTCGATCAGTACTCCTTGAATCAAGCAACTTTTCATTCTTCAGGTTTCTTATCCCCACACGAGCACTGGTATCTATAACCAAAAAATCCTCTTTCTCTTAATAGATTAAAAATATTATTGAAGGGAACACCATAACACAAAATCACAAGCAACAAAATTGAATGATATTAAGTAATTATAGAGTTTTACCAAAGAAAATAACTTCAAGAAAAAACAACACTTTTTGCAATCAATAGTCTTATTGATGCAAAATTTCAAATTTAAATTGTTTTTACATTTCTAAATCATATGATCCTTACGTCAATTTTTTTTCAAGAGCTGCTCAATTTTATTTATGATACATAGGTCCGCATAGCTTTGGCTAAATAGGTACCAATGCATTCAGAAGAAATGTATGCCTAGTACTTATGTAATCTGACATGGCCAACACATCACTTCATCTACAATTCTGGTAACCCATTTTTCAAAACAAATATTAGCTAATTATTAATAATAAATGATCAACTGACATGAACACAAGGAATTACCATAATGAAAAGCATAAAGGATCAACAACTTCATTTTAATAGTGCTCTTAACATCATATTTTTCCCAGAAGAAATTATAATTTCTGCTCACACTGGATAATTTCCTTGATAATTTCCTCCAAAATGTTTTCTCTATTCAAGACATTGTCCAGGAAAATAAAAGATAATCTGTTTGATTTGCTTCTTATAATCGTAAAATATGTTTCCTCTCACCCAGAGTCTTTGATTATCTATTTTTAGTTGTCAAATATAACATTCGTGCTTATTCATTTTTTTTAAACAAGTAATTATTCAGTTGCTTGGTAAAATAAAAGAGAATAAATCTTCTGGATAACATACCTAAAGAATCAAAGTTCATACAAGGGTGTAAGTCAATTCTTGAAAAAGTTTTGACTAAAGTGAATGAATGAGTTTAATGTCAAAAGTTACCCATTAAAATATAAATAATGATGTATGGTCAATTGACTTGATGGACTCTCCTAGAGATGGTCAAGGATCTGTCCCCAGGGATGGTGAAAGCTATTATATTGGCCCATGTAAGAACCTACTAACCTATCAAAGGTAAAAATCTTTAATATAGGTCTTTTAAATTCCTATAATCAATTTGTAACTGTGAGTGCCAATCTGCTGGAGCTTTTGTATGCTCTATCCTGTAAAAACACTACATGGCATTGGGCAGCAGAATGTGAGGAAGCATTCATCAATGCCCAAAATTTAATTTCAAAGAAAAGGCCATTGGTCTTATGTGTCCAAAGACTTTGCTGCTAATCACTGATAACAATTCATATTAGGTAGGTGTTATGCTTGCACATATTATAAATTGAATGGAGCATCTGACTTCATTTGCTTTCATAACCTTGCCAGCAAGTTGAAATAACTTAGAGCATAAAGCTTAGCCATGTGTTTATGGGGTTACATATTTTCATGAATTTAAAGCAAGAAAGTGATTTATTCTTGGTTACAAACCACCAGTCACTGCATTTGATTTCAAACCCTAAGAAGGGAATACCCTCAGTAGCAAGTGCTAGACTACAAAGGTGGGTGCTGATATTACCAGCCTATAGTTCTTGGATATTAGAACAATAGACTGATGGGGTATGTGAGTAGCATCAATTTTTCTTTAGTTTTTAATCCTATGATTGGTTGGTGGTAGTTCTCATTCATCTAACTCTGGGATCTTCTGCTAGCCTTATGGGTGCTAATTCAACTGCAGCTGATCTATAGCTGTACTGAAAGGACACTTTTATCCATCCAAGTGGTCTGCAACAGAACTGAACTTGAATGGGTCACAAAAAGGTGAAGAAAACTAGTCTGGAGTCTAATCTGACTAGTGTAACTATGCAAGTCAATTTGATGGCAAGCAGCTGATCTGGATTTTTGTATGCAAATTGATCCTTTCAAGTACAAACCAGTTTGACATTCTTTGTCCCAAACCAGACTGATCTGCAGATTTGTTTAAATTTCTTTCGACTTACAGCCAGTCATATACAATTAAACCCATCAAAGTTCCACATCAGTTGCAGTTGAATTATAGGTAAAATATTTTAGTCCGGGAGTGCATAAATATTCATTATTCACCTCTTACTTCTATTTTCTAGAAAGGACATGGGTTCAATGCTAATAATAACCTGCTCAGCGCATGGAAGATCCCTAATAACTTTTAATATGATTACTTTGTCTTATTAAAGCATTTAGGAAAATCAATCAGATAAAAATTGTAAAATTCAAATACATATTGATATTCTCACCTCAGTAGCAGCATCAGCAGTCACTCTGACATCATCATTTGGCAGAGGTGTGGTAGCTGTTGATGAGGATGATGGGTTGGAGGAATGAGGAATGTTGGGAAGTCCATGGGGAGAAAGGCTGACTTCAAAGCATTTCTTTTGGTCCGTAGCTCCAGGAGAGATCCACCCTCGCAGATGCTTGTATTTTCTTGGTTGGTAGTGGTGTAGTTTGGGGGGTGACTGCAGGTTATCTGGATAAGGGACTTCAAAGCTTTTGCTTCCCGTTTTATCAGAAGATGACGAACATTTACTTGATTGCTGAACATATGAGGTTGATGTGCTGGGTCTATGAGAAACGTGCAAACACAAAATTGGTACATGCTTTATATATTTTTATCTACAACAGAGCTACCGAAGGAAATGGAATCAATTCCTTCTAAAACATCTTTAACATTATTCTCAACTTAATTAAAAAATACACATGTATCATTATTATATTACAATTTTTCTCAGCCTACTCATTATCAAATCTGATTTGATCTGGATATTGCTGATTTCTACATGGGTTAAACTGTTCTGAAGGGTGTATACTATGTAGTGTGTGGTAGCTTTGATGATATTGACTTTCCAATGCAATGCCATTTTTACTATTACAATAGTTTCATGATTTACTGCACTCAAACAGTTTCTTGGGTGGATTGTACATTTCTGCTTTGAACTAATAAACCCTCTTAGTGCTATTGGCCAATAAATTGGCTTTTGCTTCATGGGTGAAAAGTGACATGGGCCACCCATATCACCCCATTCTCATTAGATTAAGTAATCGAGATTTGCTCTGTTTTTTATGCTTTGCAGACAAGCTTTCTTCATGGCACTGAATGTAAAACCGGTAATGTGTTGATATAAATAAATTCATCTACAGTTACAAATTAGGCTAAGGATTGAATAAAGCCACATGGTAGGATTAAAAAGAAATGCAAAGAGTTTTATATTTTGAGGATCAACTTAAGAATAATGAAAATACAAAAAAGTTCAAGAAAACAACTGAAAAGATACCAAAGGGTTATTTTACTGAAAGAATGGTGTACTTCCAACTTGAAAAAGAGTAAATTTTTTTGTAAGGCAAACATCAATTCTGGTCAATCAAAAATCATAGAGTTAGTAATGTGAAGGGAAAATGAAATCTAGACTCATGTTTAGCATACAAAATATAACTTAATTCCAAGTAGGTATGTAAATTACCTTTTTGAATGAATTCCCTCAAGAGAGGATGAAGAAGATGACGATGAACAGATGGGAATTGGTGCCCTTACTCTTCTCTTTGGGCTGACCTTTCTGTGCATCCCACCTTGTCGATGTGGCACTTCCAACAAGTTTGAGGCCTTGCTGGTTCCTGTTATTGAATGAGGTGACTGAAGCCCAACACCAATAGATAAACCTTTTGATTGTGTTGCATGACCTCCTGTCGATGAATCGTCTCCACCAAGAACCTGAAAATATCGATTTTTTTAGTACAATCATCATGACCAGATTTAAAGGTTGACCTAGTATGTCTACCCAGAAATAAATGGACATTCTGAGAGAGAACCTGGAATCTTCCCTTTAAAGTTTCCCATATTAAATACAAAAGACCCAAGTGGGCATATTGAGACAATTGTGCCTTAAAGTAGTACAAGACTTTTAAGGCTCCTTAACTCTGGTAACCCAACCTCCCAGGGACAAAACAGGGGTTTCAAGGGTTTAATGTGGTTGATTGAATGTTGTTTGGAACATGTCTGAAATGCAGTGGTTATGCATGGAGTCAGCAGATCCATAAAATAGGTCCTGTTAATATTCACTCATAATTCCATTGTGTGTTTTGTATGAATTTTATGATGAGAATAAATTAAGTGCAAATGAATAAAATACAATTATTCGTCGACTTACTACTGGCCTCACTTATGACCACAAAATATAGTAATATAGAGTAGAAATGAAGGTATGTACAGTATCATTAAGTAAAAGATAACAAAATTACTATATTTAAAAATGCACAAATTTAAAAGACTATAAATGTAAATTATAAAGATGAAAAAAATATCGGAAAGGTTCAAAAATATTGTTAATAAATACATGGCTAGCATATGACCAGATCGACTAATGACCTAACAATCAGAACAGAAGTTGGTCATAAGTCGATGAATACCTGTAATTGAAAATCAAGGATAGCAACTGACCTTCACTTTCATTCTCAGTGCAGCAACTAGGGTGTATCACCTGGGACTAACATGGGTTCCAGCATTACCCCTATTTAGTGACCCCCTCCCATTGAAAAATTGTATGTGGTGTTGCATTGTGGGAATCATCATAAGTGCCAAGTAACATTCAGTATACAAGAGACTATTTAGCTATTTTGGCACCCCTCCCCCCCAGGAACATGCCCCACTATCCCCTCTCCCTCTAGTTGTGGCTCTTCTTATGCTAGTGGTGGCCGTTAATTTAATTAAGTAATCACATATAACTTACAGTTCATATTTATGTCTTTCTTTATGCACAAGCTTTATGATAAGTTTTAGTCCTGTGTGCACAGTGGAGAGACATTAACCTGAAATGTTATAAACACAGACAGAAAATGTCTGTGGTACCTACCACAGGTTACAGATAAACTTTCTTTTAGTGTATCTAAGAATTATGCAGGGTTATATGTGAACATAAGAAGCTATTGGTCATTTAGTACATTTAAATATAAAAAAACAGTCATTATCAGGCTAAGTAAAGACTTGGTAAATAAATTAGCTATCAAGATTTCTAGCTTAGGTGCTCTTATAATTGTGCCTCACTTTGATTGAAAGTCTTTGCAAACATCAAAGTTTACACTAAAAAATTTCTGTTTTTTTTCTGCTGCGGAGTGAGCATGTTTAGAAAACTCATGCTCCAGCTCCTGACCATGTTCTTATTGCAAGCAGGAATTGTAGTTAAGGACTGCTTTTTTAATCATCCTAACTACATAGTAAGAAAGCCTAGCATTTCCTACATCTTTATAGCATAAATATGAATCACTTTCTGTTCTTCTATGTCTTTCAATCCGAAGATTGGT
>LYUA01000567.1:64215-78661 GCA_002093875.1 Calopteryx splendens | reverse complement strand
GAAACACGTAAAAGAGGACACTCACAAAGTAAAACTTGGGTATTTCGGCGGACAGGCAGCCTTCGTCAGCCGAAGATATACAAGTATATATAAATATATATGTAATTTCTTTAGTAGAACACGATATTTACGGTATCCGACACACATATTACAGCGGATATCGTAAATATCGTGTTCTACTAAAGAAATTAGCACTTATAGAGCACAAGAAAAAATCCACCCTACGCCAGCACAAAAACCTTTACCCTTATATTATTCCATTATTCAACTCGTAATTTATGCAATCGTAGAATGCATTACTTTGTGAAATTCCTTCATGATGAGTAGGAAAAAAAATACTTCGCTATTAGACACAATATTAATTTAATATGACCGGTTTGGATACCTAGTATCATCATCTGGCCAGATGATGATACTCTGTATCGAAATGTTATGTAATGTTGATATTCTGTATCGAAACCTGTCGCAATAAGTTTATATTGTGTGTAATAGCTAAGTATTTTCTTTCCTACACATGATTCACCTCCCTATACTTAATACCTCCCTCTAATGTACAGTTCAAAATAGCTATTATTTTCATCTCTCCACTAATATTCTTCCTTCTATCGCGGTTTACAGCTCCACATTGCCTCTTATTATTTATATATATAGCTTCCTGTATATATATATACTTAGTATATATATTATTTATATATATCCTGCACCCACTTCCTTCTACCTATACGAATTTTCCACAAAAATTCCTCTCCTCCCAAAACCCAGAGTGATGGGGAGGAAGGCAAACAGAGAAAAGTATCTTATCCCTGTTTCCCTTCCTCTCCGTCAATCTTGTTCTTTCCATCCGCCTTTATTCCCAATATTGGAGATGATAGGAGTGGACTGGTGGAATAGGCGACTTATTTGAAACCTTTACTTGTCTCAGACTGCAGATCGAAGGAGGCAGGGGAAGTAAGCAGAAATGAAGAAAGGGTTACTGTAGGGGTGTGTCCGACAGTGACCTACCTTAACCGGTAGATTACAAATGACAATAAAAACAACTTTATTCCCAACCTTCAAAATCCTCAAATATACGCCCATTATTCATCAAAAGTAGGTTTTGAAGGCATACCAGAAGCTGTGCTCCATTCACTGATCATTGCTCTACGTCTTTACCGAAGTTCGTCTGATCAATTTTCTCTCTTGGCGAACTTTCCATTTCCTAGTACGATTAGTCTCTTAATACGTAATCAGCGAGCTATGCACATTTCATTCCAAAGTACTCCCAAAATATGAACTAAATTGAACTCTCCCACCTGCTCTAATATATACCCACCTACTTTAATGTTTAACTAACCTTCCTACTTCGTGAAAATACTTTTTTTTGTTGATAAATATTGTTCCCATGCCTCATAAACAGATCCTCTATTGGGCTCAAAAATGACTTCAATCCCTGGGGTTAGTTCGATCATCAGCAAATTTAACGGACTGTCAGCTTCTCGTCTACTTCGGTATATTCCTCACCCCAACCCCTCCAACGTTTCTCTTTGCCATGTCCTATCAAAATCCTTAACTTGTCATAAAGCACGGGCAATAAAGGACGTCCTTACTTTCCTGCCGTAATTGCACATTCCGATTTTCCATTCGCTTGGCATACTTGAGCAGTCTCGGCCGTCTACCTAGAGGTTTCGAATTCACCGTTTTGCAAGGAAAATCAATTGAACTCATTCAACTAACTCGCAGCACCATTTGCACTTAAAATAATCATAGATGTGAATCTTTGTGAATAAATTAATATCCATTAATTTATTCACAAAGTGTTTCATAAAATGACATTTATGTGTTTTAATAAAAATGAATTCATTCCTATCGGTCATGTTCTGGTTCAGAAAGTGAACTTCTGGTTTACCTTTCAGTTTTTCGAGCTTGAAAGCTATGGCATTCTTTCAATTAGAGAACGTGGACTAGTTCTTTTGACTAATGGGAAGCTGATTCGTAACTAATTATTTGGTTTAAGCTATTTTCCGTGTTTGAACTGCAATGAAGAGTCATAATATTCTCAAGTTCTAAACCAAAGTCGTTATTCGAATAATTCCTTCACATATACCAAAGTTTAAAAACGCGATTTCCAGATCCAGATCCGCCAATTCATGTTCTAGTAGTTAAAGCGCAACCTTCCTGGTCCAAAATCCTCGAGATCGAATCCCTCTGCGGAGGCGGCTGTAATGAAATTCCCGATCCCTTGGAACCAGAGCGACAAGCCCTTTGTGGCTTAACAGGAAACTAACAACATCCGAACCACTTTAGATGTCCGGAAGGAAAATACAAACTTTTACGCCCACAAAGTCCAGATTATGAACTAACTGTAGGGCCTCCGGTAATACCCTTACGTATTCTTAAATGCATTACATTTACTCCCCTAGAGACAAGCCAGAACTAATGGAATGCACAATTCGACAATTGCTTTATCCGGCGGAGCATTGAAAAAAAAATAAGAATCGTACAAGTCATGAATTGTAAAACTACATTGAAACAAATAAATTATTCGCCAAGTTTCATGGTGTAGGCTGGTCAACTAGTTAGATGCTATATTTTCAAAATAAATATAAAAAATAAAACATACATTTTTCAGTTGCTAAAGGGTGCTTAAAATTGACAACACTAAAAAATGAAGAAATTATGTTTTTTTTCACGTTTCTCTTCCCATTTTTATTTCTGCTTGGCAATAGAAATATATTAGAAAAATTAGTCGAATAAAGGTACGAAAAATCACTAAATGTGGTTGTCCGAAAATATTTAACTCGTATGATAAAATTTACAAAATACTAGGAAAGTTAAAATTCTACTTTCAGTTTGTACGCTGTAGCTACTCGGCCATAATTGTGGAGTACACCATCTTACTCCTCAAAATTCACGAAGCAAATTAAGTATATTTTCAAGGATATATGACATTCTTTATACTTTCCAATGAAGAACTTATTATTACACTGACGTCACGCATACCCCTCCTCTTCCTAATCACAAAGTGATTTACTGCTTTGTAATAGTTTGCCTTGCACTCCAAAATTTTGTTTTTGGTAATTAGTGCTGTCACATTTGTGGGAAATATTGACCTTTAGTTCTGCTGCTTGACTCTCTTTTTTAAGGAAGTTTACCTAAAAATATCTTCCGGCAAGACTTAATCCGTATCCATTTCCATCCGTTTATTTCACTTCATTTCCAGAGGTACCATTAATAACCCAATTTTTAGAACTCGTGGAACCTATATACCAATTTATGCCGCATCAAAAAAATCTAAGGTTAATAACCTAATAACTTATTCATAATTTTCTTTTACGCATTCTTCATACAATTCATGAATCTCTTTCGGTTTAATTAATACTGCACCACCCTTTATGCCACATTTACTTTGGCCTGATGATTTCTCACCCGAGTTTATAATTTAATTCTCCATTTATTCTTCTCCATTATCACATCACTTGATTTATTACTTTCTTTTAACTTCTCTTAACCATTTTCCTAACGATCTGAATTGTAATCCAAAGCGTCATAATTCTTTACGTAGGTATATACCGTTCCCTAATACCTAATTTGGAGCCCTCGTTTCCGTAATTTAACATCTAGCCACCTATTATATACAATTTCCATTACCCTAAATAAGAATTTCATCAACTGCTGCCAGGTATTTTATCATTTTTATCCCAGTTAAAGCTATTAAATGCTACCTTCGCAACTTCCTTCTCTTTTTGAACTATCTATATGAATTTCAAGGTAGGTACATTTAAAAACCAATAAATTATTATCCGAAACTTACTCTCGAAGAAAGCTACACTAATTGGTCTCGTTGATGCTAAATCGGTGTCTTACTTATCAAAATCTAGCTACTGCCTTTCTGTCTCCCGTTCGCGTCTAGAGGGCTACTCTCCCACCTCTTCACTTACTACTGCACTACAACCCCCCAACTTCTACTTCCTTCTTCTCTCCAACTCTACTTGCAGGCATGCACATTTGTATCGCTACTAGAGTTGATCGATGTGCTCTTTCCTCTGACGATAGTTTTATCTCTCATCAGCGTTATATTCACTGATTTCCTCAATTTAATATTCGACTGAACCACAACGACTCTCCATCTTTTTACTATTTATTGCTTCATAGCTGTTGTTGCAGCAGTTCCCACTGTCATTACTTGTCACCTCACACAAACCTAGCATATCTCTTTTCTCTCTATTTACTACTTGATTTTCTTTTAACTTTCCTGTCCTCCAAACCGTCCCACCATTCATGTCAGTAATTTAATAGTTCCAATCCCGTCGAAGTCTTTTCTTCAAAATGTCATCAGATGACGATTGTAGAAATCTTTCCTTCATTACTGTCGGACACGACATCCGTTCCCAAGTCGCAATATTTGACAGGATTAATTATTCTGTTTATTGCCTCCCCTATTTTTCAATCAAAAAGCAGTTGAGTTGGTTTCCCATTTCAATCCTCGATAGTTTATTTAACCTGGTATTATCATTTTTAATGGTCCTTTTTGCATGGGTGTTTGCGTCTTTCCAGGCTCCTTACTGAGGTCCAGATGCTACGAGGACCACCGCTCATATTATTCCTCATTTCATTTCGCATGAGTCACGCTAGCAGGGGCAGTCATTATTGCTCCACCAGTACCTACTGTTCCAAAGTTTGCCGGAGTGAGGACGACATTCGCCACCAAGGTAATTGTCCATGAGGAAGAGATAATACTTAATTGACTGTTAAAAAAAACATCAAAGAAGCTCACAATGGAGTTAATGAAAATAAATTAAGAATATTATATAAGAATACTAAACAATGCATTGCTGATTTAATTCGTAAAGGAAATAGTATTTTCAAGTATTACTTGTTACTAAGCAAAAGAGTTCATTGGTATGTTATTTGTAGTAACGAAGTTTCACAATGCACGGTATTGTATCACGAAATCAACTGCAAAAAATCTAACATTGGATTTGGCGCACATTCCCTTAAAATTCCCGACGACAAAAAAGCTATAACTAAGGCTGGGTTTTTTTATCGGAAAGAGGGTAACATCACCTTTACCCGAGACTTTGGCCAAACAGGATATTTTTGTGCCGGAGGTGAGCGAGGTGAAATTCCCCGGGAAAAAAACCAATTCAAATTCCCCTGGAAGAAAGTGTCAGATGGCACGGCTTGCGTCCTTTCGTTTTCTCATTTTTTTTCCTCCTCTTCTTTCCATGCGTTTTTGCTCCTTGGGATGCAATGTTTGCACACTTCTCTCCCATGTGAGAACTCTTAAGCGAGGGAAAACACTTTGGAAGAAGGGAACTAAAAAGAAAACTACCACTTGGAGCGTTTTCACTCATCACTAGCTCTTTTGATCACGGGATAGTCACGAGGCTCCCGGATAACTCTCCCCATCAAAAGTTGATGCCTAACCCTCCCTTCATCCACATTACCTCTTTTCTTGGGCTTCTACATATTTAACGGTGCTCTCAGACATCTTTAAGAACTAGGGTACATCGCAAAAGAGAGGATGGCGTCATACTCCAAGGTCGAAGCAAGATTGGAAAAGGTAGAGGATAAAGGCGGATGGACGAAGAGCATAGAAAAAGATGAAGAAGAAAGAAAGAGTAATAGGGGTAGAGGAAATATTATGGGAAGGGGATGACATACCATGTAACATGTAAGGAAACATGTAAGGAAATACTAGTGCGTTAAGGTTCAAAATGTTGATCAATTTTCCAGGGACCAATAATATATACCGATAAATGCAAAGAATGGGATAGTTGAAAAATAATTGTACTTTATCCGTTTTATTACACACAAAATACAGAAAATCAGGCGCTCAAGGGCAATTAACTTTTAATTTTCCTCAACGAAACCAGATTCCTAATCAATTAATTAGAATTCTCGCTTGTCTTTTCTGTAATCCTTTAAAGTTGGATTTTTAAAGTTTAGAATGCCTAAAATACTATGTTAAAACCATATTGATGAGCTCAATGAACTGGTTAAATTTTCTTTAGGATATATAAATTTAAAGCTTACTACAACACTTTTATGGTGTCAGAATAATTTATATAATGCTCTAGCAGTAGTTTTAACTGTCTCATTCCTGCATAGTTCAAAATGAAGAAAAAACTCTAATGGCTATACAAATATTTGGAACCACAGTTGCATACTTTACGTTTTATGGTTATTTTAATTGATAGTATAAAGGAAATTATTGATAGAAGAGTGGAGGAAAGGGACCTTATGAATACAAATAGAATGGAAGGGTCTAGCGCATTTACGAGTGGATGGACAGAGTTTGAAAAAAGAAATGGGCAATGGGAGTTGGGAGAGACGGAGTAAGCTTGATCATTAAGAGTTAACACGATAGTTTGGGACGAAACACTCGCAGTGGACGGAATCGGAAGAGAGGCTCCAACTAAGTGGACTAACTCCCAAACAAGCGGTACCTAATATTCATCACATGTACACATAAGTTGATCGGCTGTTTAGCTTAGAGTAGAATGAAAGAGGTAGCCTCATAGTGCTCGCAATAGTGGTACAGGGAAGGGGAAAACTGTACCATGCAGCACAAAAGGGATTCCGAACTAATGCTTACTAATGCGTAGGCTCTAGTTGCGAATGATTAATTCGATGATAAGGGGTACAGATCCTTTCTATACTTTGCGCCATGGTATATTTTACTATAAATGTGCAATTATTATTATGGTTACACGATGCAAGTAAAAAAAGAGTAATACTTTACTAAAATAAAAAAGACATTATTTCTGAAATTCCCTCTTCCTTAATTTCAAAAAGTACCTGCGTAATTTATGCGTACCTTCTCGGGCATGGTACAAATAATTTTGTGCTTTTACGCGAATGTTACCTAGGCAACATAAATGAATACATTAATTTAAGTCACTCAGATGGAATACAGTTCAATGACCAATGCTCGGGCAAAATAAGATACCTGTGAAAAAGGGTACGATACAAATCATGCAATGGCGGAATTCTCCCCGCCAAGCAATATTTTTAATGAGTAAACTCTAGATTTCACTCAAGGATTTGATTTTTTAAGATTACACATGTTATTTGAATAAAAATTAGAATTTTACCAAATGTAGTAACAACAAGTGGTAAAGAACTCTCATGAATTGCATGTTTAGGGCAAAAGCGGATCTGCTAGCTCTACATTTTGGGGTATAGGCTGGGATTATGACATGAAAATCACGAATCATCAAATATTTAATTTTTATACTGCAGTTAACAATCATGACTTCACATGACCCAATTCTTGAAATCATGGCGAGAATGTGAAAGAAGGTGAGTAACATTATCAGTGAAGGCAGTGAAAAAAGGAGATGCTAAATTTAAGAGGTACAGGCAAAAATAATCTTTTAAGCATAGAAATGGAAACTGATATTAGGACAGATTCTTCTTAAGTCTAAACATGTAGAGGGGTTCAATATAATATAACCATTAGAAGGGTTTTATTGAAAAACCTGAATGAAGGGTTTCTTAACTCCTCAGTCATTAAGACTATCCCCCAAAAATCTTCCAAAAAGGATCAATTAGAGCCTCGAATTACAAACTCGTGTTAAAATAATGAATTTCTAGGAGGAACATCTTAGTGGATTAGATACTAAAAGTAAAATACGTAATGGAACTTAGTTCAATAGGAAAAATTATAGCTCGGAGGAAGGGTGAAATTAAAAAAAAAGGATGGTGCATGTTAACACGGTTTAAAATATAGCATTCCATTTCAAATGCCTAAGATTCATCAGTCATGAACGGCAGGATGTGCAACTGTATGGTCAAAAAGTAGGGAAGGAAAGAAAATATATAACAAAAGAGAGATTCAAACACTGGAGGATGAGGATACTCATCCAAAAATTACGTCGATAAAGAGTGACGGAGGAAGAGAAGAGATGACCGAGTGGAAGGAATTGGAGGAGGGGAGGAAGCCGAGGCAGCGAAAGAAGTTTAATAAGTTTAAGAAGAGTGAAACACGAGCGGCGTTGGAGTGAACGTCCTTCAGGTGACATTCCTCCTCGTGACATTCACTTCTGCACACCATGCGCTTAACAGCGCACTGCAAAGGATGTGAAATGCACGACTGTATGAATAACGAAAAACTACATTTAGCTTAGACGGCGCGCTCGCCTCCTTACCGCGCGTCGAAGGAAAAACAAACACCTCAATCTTCTTCGAAAGAGTGAAGCCAAGCAGGATGTTGCCCTAAAGCCATTTCCTATGGCGCAGGAGGAAGAAAGCGAGGGAGAGAAGCGGGGCGCACTTGAGCGGGTGCTGGAACAAAAGGGGAGGGAGATGGAAAGAGCAAGGGGTGGGATGAGAGGAAGAGGGGCAACCAGGGGTAGGAACAAAACGGCGGGGAATAATAAGGAAAGGCGCGGAGGGAGGAACCGTGTCCTGAGCGAGACTGAGAAGGAAGGCGCGAAGAGGATTAAATTAAAACCATAGGGCCCGTTCTTAAAGTCAATCCACTCGCACATAAAGAGTAGAATAATTTGAGAAGAATGATCATGAATAATTTATGCCTCGGAGCGGGAAATAAAAAGAAACTTGTTATTTAATGATGCCCTTGGGCAGAGCTTAAAACCTTCCAGTTCGTCCACTGTGTTGCGGATATTGGGTCAAACTTAAGGTTAGCTGCAGATTAAGCGAGTGCAATCAACGAATCAAGAGCTATGGACAATTAGTGGGATACTCGAAGGATATAAGGGTACCTATTAATTCTACGACTACCACGATATACTGAAGGTGCCGTAATTAGGACATTGACTGTCTCCAAATAAATAGGTCAGCATCAATGCATAGGAGGTAACAAAGGTTATTGCTGAAGCAGCACTCACATTACTGCTAGTATGACAAAAATTACACTATACTACTGTTATTTGGCAACGAAAGACAACGCAAAAAAGATGCTATCTCAAGGAGTAGCCCAAATGTAATTAGCTTTCCCCACATTTATGTATCCGAAAAAAAAGTTGAGAGGTGGCACTCGGAGAGCTTAAAGATTTATTCTGGCTGGGATGGCAATGCTACGAGATATAGAATAATAATAAAATTAGGTAAATACTAAGGAAACCTATGCAGGTTCCGTGACTTGATGCGTGGCTTCCGTCAACTAACAGTCCGCCAATAACACAAATGCAACGCTCCTTCATGACAGGAAGGTGGATAAAACAGTTGACAGTGCAACCAAGATTTACGGCAGATGGGAAAAAACAGTGATAGAATTTTCCATTAATGGGTGTAGTATTGCATTGTGGAATTCAACGAGAAAGCACAACATTCTTACCAGGACGGCAGATTATAACTACCACTTCCTTTTCACTTTTATCACAATAACCCAGGATGGTGTAACCCTATCAGGGAAAATATTCCGGAAGTAAATTAGTCCCCCCTTCGAATATCCGGAAGGGGATTTGAAGAGAAAAACCATCAAGTTAGTGCGATACACTGCATTATAGTAATGACACGTGAAAGGCAAGGCCATTTCCAACGTGCGTAGGTTTTGAGAATCTTACAGGAGAAATACGAAGAAAGAGATTAGACTTCTGGAGCATAGTGTGAAACGAAATGGTCCGAGGGTGGGGAGGGGTTTTGTAGTGAAAGTTATAGGATTATTTATATGGTCTGTCAATGGAAATGGGGAGAAAAAATATAGGAAGACAGAAATAAATATAGAAAAAAAAGATTATTTTACTATAGCGTCGACATATTTCATAGAAAATATCGAAATAAAAGAGCCAAGTCACTTGCAATTGTGAATTAAAACATTAAAATTTAAGTAAAGGCACCTTAAAAGAAGCAGTCTTTGGGTCAGTTAAGATTACAATTTGTAAAACTAAGCCTATGCATGTGTACTCATATATATATATAGTGCTTAGGATTTTGAGCAAAGTCTGAGTTTTTGAAATACATTAAAAACTTGTGAGCTCTATGTACAAAATATGTAGTTTCAATAATCAGAACATATTTAAATAATTTTGACCCTTTATTCCTTTCTTTAGCAGTACTGTAACTCATGAATGTAGTTTTTATCTGTGATATAGCCATTAAAGCTCGGAGTAAATACAGGTGACTTAATTTCTGCCACAGGAATTTCGTCTCCTCCAAGGGAACTATCAATTTAACCCCCAGTCTCTCATTTGATTTCCCCTGAGAAAATACCCACTTACCTTCATTTCATGACATATTTGCTGCGCCGTCAGCCACGTCACTTCTGGGTAGCCCACGAAAAGATAACAAGAATTGTTGAATGGCTGCAGTCTCTTGTCTACACATTCAATTGAGGCAGCTGTTAGAAAAGAAGTAACAAAATTCATCAATCTAGTACGGTGACGAGGGAGGCATGCGGTTAATGGAAAACTCTAGAAAGGGAAGCTTCCACGGATAATTTTTCACCAATCAGCAAAAAAGGCTTATGATTCCAAATACAAAACTAAAGAAGAATACAGTAGGAAAGAATGGTAACCCGACGGGCCACTGGATTGATAGCTTTTCATGTGCAGGGTTAGGCAGTAAAATAAATAACATAGATTCATTTTAAATAAAGCTGGTAGATCTAATTAATTGCAGTTCTGTTCTTTTGAACGCATTTGCACCATTAAAACACAAAAATCTGACAACATTTAGAAAATTCTAAACGGTTTCAAAGTAAACCAAATAATTTACTTTGAGTAGGTACCTGAATAGAACCAAAGTGTAACACCAAATCAGTATTCAAATTTAGAATTATCAGTTAACATTTGGAAATCCGCAAAACGTTTTTTTCAGTAGTTTTTAATTAGCGTGCCATTTAAATCCTGACAATTAAAAAAAATAATTTTTATAAAAAGTTTCATTGTCAAATAGGAGAAGATTTATTTTAAGTGCATGCAAGCCAAGTACGAGAGCCTACTCTGCTAGTTAAGGATAATTCATGGAAAAAAAAAACAAAATAATAATTACTCTCTTGATAGCCGTGGAGAAAAAAGGCGCAGTGAGAGAAAAAAGAGTATTCATCATATGCAGAGGGAAGAGAGATAGAGGAAGCTAAATAGCGTGAAAAAATTGCTTGATGCCCAAAAACTAAAAAAAAGACGAAAAATCGAAGGTAAAGAAAATTCAAAATAAATGCTGCATTCTCAAAGCAGATTTTGCAAGTTTTAAACCCACGAGGGAGAGGAAAAAACCAAATGTACAAGTGCAAGTAGATATTTGAAATTTTTTTCATTAGTACGCGATAAATTTAGCTCTAAGGTGTGGCACGAAAGGAAACTGAAATGATTATTACAGGAGACCAAAGAGCCCGGGTGAATTTGGCCAGTTTAGATAATGGAACAGGAGGACGTGCAGTGATAGGAAAAAGAGAAATTTGAGCACTTAGAAGAGTAAGAAGAGGTGTCGGAGACCAATCAATATTGAAGATACTGTCGCGGGATCTGGGACAGCTTGGGGAAGGGTCGGAGCATTGGAAGCAGAGGTGAAAGACGACGCGGTATGGACGGGGGCTCGCACGGGAAACGTTTCCCAAGGGCACGTGAGTACGGGTGCGTGGAAATTGCTTCCCACCCCCGAGCGAGCGATATTAGAAATTTGTGGATGAGGCGAGAGAGCATTTTCAGGCTAATTCCGTCGCCCTTCCATTTAAAATTTGGGGGATTTCTTTTTTCCTTTCTGGCTAAATTTCATCATTGGAACATAAAATACACAATTTTGAGCATTCAAAGAAGCCTTACACATTCACTCGAATATGAAAAAGTACACTACGGAAAAAAACCAGAAGAAAAATGTGAGAAGTAGCGGTGAGTAGTCGGAGGAGAATTGAAGCGGCTAACTGAGATGAGGGCAATTGAGCGAAGTGCCGCAGCAAACCAATTTTCGGAATGACGAGTGGTAATGTTGATTCCCTGGGACAATTTCGGAACTGAGCCATAATGACCGTAGGAGGCTTTAGAAACGAGTGCTCGAGTATTCTCATGTAAATTTGAACCTCGTTGGCACGCATCTTAAATAAGGTGCCTTAGAAAGCGTAAACAAAATGGAGAATGAAGAGAGTTTTGCCAAAAAAAGTCATGAAGAGCTTGAAGAGGTAGTTTTCTTGATAGTATATAGAAGGGAGGAATGAGGCTTCAAAATTTGGATGAAAAAGAGGAATAAAAAATTTAGGAATGGGAAGAGGACAAAAATGTTATCTTCAATACTAAGAGTAATATTCCGTATAGTAATTCCCGTACCTGATGTAAAAAAATACTCAGACTACAAACTACAACATTGTGATGAGAAACGAATTCATCGGGAAACTTGACTTGATTTTGAGATTCATAATTCATTCAACTAAACATGTGAAGGGCCACAAGGATACATAATTTTTGATTTCTATTGAAAGACAAATGAAAGAGAGAACCAACACTTCCGCAATTTACCCTTAAAATGGTTTATCTGACATGGGGTATACCAAACCACAGTAAATTACCCGAAGGTTGGTCTGGTAGGTGAGGTTAGAGCTCACCTAGTAGGTACTAAGCACAACGGCGTATGTGAAATTCACACATCAGGGTAGGGTAGGGGGGGCAGATCCTTTCCCTGTGTCACCTGTGGTAACCAAGGATGACCTGGCACCCATAAAATGGCACACAGCTTGGGCGAAGCTGAGGGTGCCCAGAAGCGTCACCGGGAATCGAACCCGGGCCCACCGGTTGGTAGCTCAGCGCTCCATCCGCAGGACTACCTCATCCCTATGAGATATACGTACTGCACTGCTGAAGTAAAACATGACTAATATCACTATGTGAATAATGTAACTTTTTGAGATTGTGGCAGAAGACTTTATAAGAGATCAAATTATGCCAAGGTTCCTTAAATCCACAATTACTTTCACTTGCGTCCACCAAATCATTCCGTTGCACTCTAAATTCATTGATAAAACCCTTACCCTGGAAAAGTCAATTTTAATGTTCAAACCGAAAGTAACTCTACATTTCTTAGAAAACCAGGAAACTTAACCAATTGAAATTACAATAAGTATTAAATAAGAAACATCAATTCTGTAATAATTTTCCTGCAAGAGATTTGCCGACACACTATGGAATTGTAGCCTGAGAGGCAAGTACTATTTGGAATTTGTATACCAAAATACTCTTTAGTGGAAAGAACTATTTAAAATCACGGAGGATGTTAAAATCTTAAAAAAGTAGCATTGAATAATACTTATGGCAGTAACAGATTGTTGAGTTTAATTCGCCGGTTGAGCCTAAATTACTTAAAACCTCAATATGACCATAGGCTGGGATTATAGAAACAAAAATCTGTTTACAAAAGCAAGATATCTCAATCTATATGGTACATAATTCCCTTTATAGTTCCCTATCTTTTTAATACTATGCCGAGTAGCTTACATAGCTCATCTAGATTATAGGAAATTAAAATAAATCCAATGAATGGCTTTTACGGATCATGGAAGTTGATTGATTAAGGTCAGAATATATTGTGTAGTTTTTGACATTTATGTGTATTTGGATGATTATTGATAGTATTTTGAGTAAATTCCATATGACTAGATGAAAAGGAATATCCCTCGCTTGTAACTTAAAAATGTGTGTATTATTCAACTCACTGTAGATTCCGATGTATTTCAATAGTTCTTATTTACTCCAAGAACGTTTATTTTTGCTTACATATATTTATTTCACCTGCCTTTTATAACGGTTATTGTATAATGTGTCTTCTATTTATACAAGCTGTCTCATAATACCAATTTTATTCATTATACAGCAAAAAAACGGGAACCCTATGGCAAGCCATTAGCATAGCGGGTCCTATTGAAGCATTTTTCATATGTTCTTTCATTAAATTAGAATTCTCGGGGAAATTAAATTTGAAAATAAAAAAAACTCTAATATGCGCCTTTATTAACTGAAAAAAATTCCACGGATGTCACTATTCCAAATGCCACTGCTTATACAACAACAACGGCTAACGAAAAAATATCCAAGTGACGAGTAATTGATAATGGCAACTCTTTAAATTAAACTATCCTAAAAATCCATTTCCATCGGAATTTCAGCTATAAAATAATAAAATAGGGAGGCTTTTACAACAACTGCGTCGTGACCCTACGAAAAACTACCCACTCCACGACCCCCGACTCCATAATCCCGACAGCGAATGTTGCTATTATCTTTTACGAATGCCAACATTGAAATCCATTTTATTGAGCGCGTATGATACTGAATGCTACTCACGAATTAAGCCTCAGATACGCACGTAGTTACCGTAAAAGGCTCGCTCGACTTAGCTACAGGTCTCATCATAAGCCACCCCGAGTTTCGCCGTTCGGGCCATCCCGTTCGCCGGGTTATCGGATATTGGTTAAAGGACGGGCTGTTTGCAGAGAGGTGCGCGAGACAATATGTTTGGGTAGAAACTAGTCGAGGAGACGGGGGAGCGAGGAGGGGGTTGAGGGGGTGGGTGGAGG
>LYUA01000566.1:740754-751012 GCA_002093875.1 Calopteryx splendens | reverse complement strand
AAGACGGCGAAGTATCCACGGACCTCCCCGGGGGTTCGACCACCACCACGAGCACCACCACCACCCCGGCGGCGGTCCCGCAGATGCCTGTGGCCACGGCGACCACACCCCCGAGGACCAGCACGTTCCCCGCGGCGCCCACCGATGGAGCCAAGTACGGGAATAAACACAACCCGTGGGAGGGATCCGGATGGCTGCTCACGGACCCGAGCTCATACCTTCAGTGGACGGTGAGTCCTTTGTGTTCATTGTCGTCTTTGACACTTCCGTGAATGTCAGTTGTCTCTTGAGAGCCTTGGTTGCCTTTTAGGGGCTTGGTTTAGCCTTTAGTTCGATCATTCTCTTGCGGTTATTTCGTATTACGTTTCCAACATGGGTTTAGAAAAGGTTCGCACATATTCCCGCAGTCAAACGCCCGCGTGTTCCGTATTATCAAAATGTTTTATTAGAATAAATCAAGTAGCATCTGTTGCCTGTGTTCTTTTTCCATTAGGCACGATAGCTGAAACGGACGAAAGATATTTCTATTTTATATTGATGACCACAGACATTTATTTGGTTCTTTCTGTAGTCGTACAGTTGTTCTTTTTTGGGATGCTGAATCAAATATAATCAGATCCAGTAAACGTGAATCCCGACAAATAAATGACAAACTTTTAATTGCGAATTTTTAATAGTGAAAATGAATACGTTTAATGTCTGTCATGGAATGATACCGAATTGGGGATAGTGCAGTAAGCATTTTGCTGAGAGATTTCTAGCAATGAAAAACTTTTGGTTTTTATTTACTGATTTCATGGCGTAATTGAGTGTTATGCGTAGATGAAGGCCCTCACAATATCGTCTAGCATGCAACAGCAATTTTCCCCGAGAGGTGTTGCAGTTTATATCGTATGTTTTCTTGACAGAAGTAGTTCCTAGCAAGAAAGTATTCCTACAACTCTCATATTCGCAATTTTGAAATGTACAGAGTGACAGTTGAATTTTTTCGGCCTTCTTACAAATGTGTCATTTTTCTTTTTTTTTAGTAAACCCCGTTTTAACTTTTTTTTATATCTGAACGTTTTATCATTCATGCATATTTATGTTTATTAAATTGATAGATTACCATCTTCTGTTTAGTGATTCCTCACTAAAAGGCCATTTATTTTTATGGCAATGGGTTGTAGCATATCCTTACAAATTGTTAGATTTTTTCTTGCAAAGTAGCTGGCAGTTTCATTTGAAACAAAACACAACTCATGGAATGATTTTAAGCCTTAAGGGAAAATTTAAGAAATTTAAAGAGTTATTACTTTTGAAAATTTTTACTATTATCCGCATCTTATGACTCAGTGTTCCATCAATCTGAAAAATGTACATGATTCTATTGTCGTACTACAGAAAATTTTTAGATTGGAGGAACCTATCAATATTTCTTCCCTACTGATTTTCATGGAGGATGATTATATGGGCGTAGGTATAACGAAATTGCGACCCTCTAGGGTTGGTTTTTCTGTTACGTTCTCAAATATAAATACAATTTTTCATTGAGAAGTAACTATTTAGGCAATGACAGTTGGTCTTAATATGTTTTTTATAGTGATCTCCGCCGGTCCATTCGATTCCTCTCCTCTACACCATTAATATCTATTTCTTGGGCGATCCCTCACTGTAGCAATTTCAACCAATGACTGAGATGTAGAGTATGCGTAGCTTGCTGTCTTTGAAAGTGCTGCCGAAGGCGCTGTTTATATCTACTTATTTAGGAAAAGAAAATTCTCTCATAACTCATATGAAGTCTCATTGAACTTCCAGCTGCTATCGTGTGGGAAAAACGGATGACCATAAAAGTGATACCTAATGTAATCAGGGGGTATACATATGTTGTACCTTTCTCAAATGATATTAAAACATAATGTTTGTGAATGATGGGAAAATGCGCTAAAGCGTTGACTGTGGTCATTCCGCAGACTTATTTAGATAGTTATAAAGAGACAGGTATGCGTGAGCTGTTTGGCCCTGTCCCCTATATGGACGGTGAAGCGGTTATCTAATAATTCAATGCCCTGATGCCAGAGAATATTAGAAAAAGAAATCCAATGGGGTCTTGGAAACTGATAATCGGCGTGTCGCATTACCTAGAAGGTAATATGACACGCCAGTGTACAATTCTGTACTCGTAGCACCGGACGTGTTCCATTTAGTGCTTTAGAGCTGGCGACTTTTTTCCGATGCGACAGATGATCTGTTCTTAAGATATGATTTTTATACGTTATCTTATTCGTGGAAACGATTAATATATATTACCCATTTCCAATCGATTGCATCTTATAACTTGTTTAACCTCGCCAATTAAGCGAAAATTTAAATCTTATTTTGCATTTCATGTATCCATCGATGTACAAATGTTCATTTATTTGTCATTCACTCTAAATCCTTGATGGCAATTTTGTTTAGAGTATATATTCCATTTAGATAAAGGTTTTTCGGCAGAATGTATCATCAAAATTAATATGAAATCATGAGCTTCATTTTTTAATTAAATTATCAATTTTTAATAATGTTTTAATTAAATTAGCAATTTTTAATAATTTTACTATCATAACTAATGAATTTCCATTCGTCATTTCATCTATGCAACGCTATTTAACATTTTTATGAAACAATTTAATTTGTTTCCAAGGTGAAGCCTAAGCATATGTGGATATATGCGTACGTTTTTATTCGATAGTGGTATAAGTAGTGGGCATTCATACATTATGCATGCATACATGCGATGCTTCTACTTGACCATTAATTTACAAATCGAATAAACTTGAATTTTTTTCATTATAGTATTATAAACAATATATACGTGTGATATCTTGTACCAGAAGTAATAATAATCCGTTATAGCAGTATGTTTCATATTGGTGTGCTGGTTGGTCAAATGCTATGTAATTGCGTTGTGAATTACATAGACCATTCAGGTTTTTACGCTCTTTTTTTCCCTTCAACTAATTTTTTCAGTACAGGAATATAGATTACTTTTTCATTGATTGATTGCTAAGTATCTTAATATAAATGGATCAAATTCCTACCGTAATACGCAGTTAGAGGAGCCAATGTATTTAATTTATAAACATATAACTTCTTTTGGTTTCAAATTAATGGTGGTTTCTCTTATTAGGCGTTTCACTCCAGTTTCACTTTACTTAGAACTACTCTAATTTATTCGAATGTAACCCAATTAGTGGGAGTGGCATCGTAGAGTATTTCAAATCTTCCAGCTTAAGCAGCGCAGTTGTATCTGTTCGTGAATATTTCCTTAGTTACCTTGCAAAATTGTGATAACGAGCTACATCAACCTCTTGTAGATTGTGATAACAATTTTGTACGGCAACTAAAGAAATATCCATTAACAAAGACATCTGCGCTGCTTAGGCTGGAATATTCTGTGAATAGAATTTTTCGAATGCATCTCTTATCCCTTTTTAAAAGATGTGATGTATATTAAAATAAATAATTTTGGTATAGAATAATTCGCACCGCTTTCCCAAATGAGGAGCAATAGGTACATTGTTGAGAAATGATAATTATTATTTCTAAAACACTACTTTTGATTCATTTCATGTGTAAAGTCATCTTCCTAAATTTAATTTTTTTATGACCTTATTTTTGAGAATAACCAAAATAAATAATGTTTGAAGTTTTTGTTACATTTGAAAATATATGGTAAGGCATTGAATTGTCGAATTCCTTATTTTCGTTAATTTCTTTATAATAGAATGTAATGGTCATTGGTATTCTTCTTGGATACCTATTGGTTATTTGGATCTTGGTTCTTCTTGGCTTTTGGTATTATTCTTACCATTCCTTATGCAAAATACGCATAGCTTATATTACCAACAGCCGACCTTCGACTTGCTGGTGTTGCCTTGAAATCAGTACATTCTGACTCATGTAAAGTTCAACGGTTAATATCCTGTGTAGGGCAAGAACTTCGTTTTTGGCACTAAGATATAAGTCGCTTGGAATTCACGGTGTAAAACGTTTGCATACCCTGGAATACGCGAGGTTGTCTCCGGCTATTAATCTCTAGGGATAGTTTTTCTTTCCGTTTGGGAAAAAGAATGTTTTGCTTCGAGGAAACACTCGACTCTCCTGGAATTCGTGTGTTGCTTGCAGGATGGGAACGCGGGTTAACAGAGTCACGATTCATTACTTGGTACAATTACTTGGACATTCCTGGAATTTAAAATATCTGAGAAATATCTATATCACTTATTTTTCTCTAAAATAACTGCTTCATAAGCTTGGTGTTTTAACCTCAGATGCGGAGCATGCCTTGAGCGGAATTAAAACTTTACTCTTGTCGAAAATTAATCTTGGATTAAAATACTGAAAGGAATTGTTTTTCGACTTCCAATTCATGAAAGGCCTTTTTAATACAATAGGGAAACTAATTTTCCGCTTCGTTCGTGCGCAAAATAAATGTCAACAAAATACTGGATCAGACCAAGTAAAACAAATGTTTCGTTCCAAATTTCTTTTTTATTCCATTGGAATTTTATTCCAAGCTTCTGCGTGACACTTTTAGTGAATGTTGAACATGTGTACTTATGTATATAATATTCATAAAAGGGTAGCAGGTCAATCAATCTGTTAGTTATAGGTTAGAATCTGCACGATGTAGAACCCTGTAGGAAACTTCCTAGTCGGAAATATATCTAACTTGAATATTATGAAATAATTTTTTGTAACCACTGGCTTAAAAATAATTCATTGATATCATACTATATAATCAGCTGAAAAAAGGTAAAAATCCGAGGGTTTGATGGCAATCATTTTTATTATTTTGATCGACCCTTTTTACATTTTAAAGTGATGCTTAGTAATCAACATGAATGCTCGCATAAAATGTTCTATATAATCTTGTCGGAGATGAGGGTGAGATATTGGTTTAGTGCAAATGTTTCCGCATATATAATGAACATCACTTGAAATGCTAATGTTTTTATCAAAAGCATTATCTATTTATTAATTCCTCCTATTCCAGATTTAATGCCATTATTTCCCTTACTGCAGGCTCAGAAAAATACTGTAACACTTAAATATAGCACAATTTTTTGGCAAAGGAAAAATTCCTGGTCAAATAAAATCAAACCTATATGAAATTCACTCAGGTCCTTTGAATGAAGGCATAATGGTGGCGGGATATGGTCCATTTAGACCGAAAAGTTTTGTGAAATCTTGAACTTTTTCGGAAAATATGAATGAGCTTGGCAGAATTATGTACTGGATTTGCAATATAGAGAAAGCCAAAGAAAACCAAAGGCCAAGATTAAGTTTATCTTTCCTCGCATCTTTTTTTTTCGTTTCAAAGGTTTTTTATATTAACTTCCAGCATATCTTTTACTTCTAAACGATAAACCTCCAACTAGTTCCTCTCGGTAAAATCTTACTAGCATTATATATTAATTGTTCAGTACTTACTTTTGAAGATTTAATGTTTGAAAATTCGCTTTTGTTTAAATTTATTTCTCGATATTTGCTTTTTTTTGGAAAGACTCTGCGACGGCGTAACGTCTTCAAAGGGAACACAGACATGATTTTATCATGACGTAAGTTCTTATTCATTTCACTCATGGCGTTCACATTATAAAAGTTGCGGTTTTCCTTGAGAGCCTTAAAAGATTTAAAGTTTAAGTTCTTAAATCGTAATTTAGCATGAAAATTATGTGAATTTTATTAGGGATTAAGCTCCACCACCCTTAGTAACAATTTCGTAACCAGTCCAGTGTTTCTTTAGGGTGTCTTGCCCTTGCGTTACGGTCTTTTCGTGATAGGCCCACCGTTAATGATATTCCCATCAGACTTCATTCCCCATTTCCAGTAATCAGAACTTTTCAAAAGAACTCAACCTGAGCAAGGGAATGCCTAATGCCTGGAGGACGTCTTTAATTTATTTTACGCTGGTTTGCAACACTAATATTATTTTCGGAAGCGCTCAAGACGGGAGAGGTCCTCCTGGAATGCATTCTATTCTACAACCATTTTATAGCACCAACATTTATTGAATTTCTCCCTCACTTGGGAGCGTGGTTGCTCAGTGGGCAGAGCACAGGGCTCCTTAGCGGGGGGCCCGGGTTCTATCCCGAGGTGACATCTCTGGCTACCCTCAGCTTTTCTCAAGCTGTGTGATTGTTTGGGCATCAGTTCTTCCTGGGAAACCGAAGGTGGCACTGGGAAAGGAACTAAACCCTCTATCCTGATGTGTGATTTTACCACTCCCTTCGGCTTAGTACTGGGTTGACTACTGTGGTACTGGTACTCCTTCACTTAAATGATAAAGTTCAACACGGTCATCTTACTTTGCTCCTCGGTTGATTCGTAGCGTATTTAATTCCAGGAATTTTAGCACCACTCCTCTTAGAAGCTAGTGTTCAATTTCCTATTGTTCTGTTCACAAAGGACAGTATGCTAGCATGAAACTGGGTTTAAAACGTTACGCACTTGTTGGCCATTGGCCATGCTTTTTCTGTGCTCCTCTTTTTTCAGTGGAATGAGGCCGCCGCGAGAAAGAATGCGGTCCTTTTTAATGGATGCCCTCCGTGTTCTCTCGAGGTCACCATTCAGTGTTTTCCACTCACATCAAGGCGTAAGCTTTTCATTTTTGTAATTTTCGCCTGCTCGGTATCAATTAAAAAAAAATCCTACAGCCCTCTGTCCTCCACGGATGCACATCAGAGTTAGCCCATATTCGGCGGGAGTGGGTGCCGGGACGCATTGCAGTGCGGCACAGTGGAGGAGAGAGATAAGGGATCACCGATTGAGTCCTATTTTCCATGCGGTCGCAATCCAGATGGAGGGTGACGCGACTTGGGGGGTATTGAGGAGGGAGGGTATCGGCATCTAGGGGGAGGGGTGGAATTTCCCCAGGGTGGACAGGTCAACCGCACCTTTGGTGTCCGCGTTACTCTCCCGTTGTCGATCGTTTTCCAAGGGATACGATCACGGAATTCCCGAGCTAGCGGCGCGAGAGGCGGAGGGATACGGGCTTGATCGGTCGGTGCTGGCGGGGAGGGGGAAATGGAAGAGAACGAATTGAATCGATTTTTTGGCATATTGCGCACATTATAAAAAAATGATATGCATTGATATAGTATCTTACTAGAGAATTAGAGGTAGAAATACACTCCAAAATACTGAGGGGAATATTTTGTCTTTACGGATAGGTACCTATGTGTCGGTATTTGTACGCCTACAACAGCTGCATTTAGACTATTTGTTGACCTGCTCTATGAATTTAGTAAGGTTAAAAAAAATTAACATAGACTGAGATTGACTGAGAAGTCCATAGAAACTTTTGGATTCTCTTCAACAGTTATGAAACACTTAAGGAGACAGTACCGACGCAATTGCTGACCAAAATTATGCTTTTCTTCCCTCTTTTTCCCATTTCACGTTATAATTTCCCTCATGATCATTTTTCGGTATAGGTACTGCTGCCTCTCAATGTTGCTCACCTCCAGTTTTTCCAACTCCTTCCAACGATTTATATGAACTTTCCCTCTTCCCCAACCCTATTTAATACTTCTTCATTTGTCTGTACATCTCTCTAGCTTAGTTTTTCCTTCTTAAAGCGGCAATAAACGATAAGGAGTACGAACGGGATACAGCTAAAGAGAATTCGACAGAATTTTAATTTTATGCAAATTGTAATTTCATTTGTGCTCATTCTTCGATGGCAATTTATTTTTCAAAGATAGGACTGGTCCCCCCGTAATGCTCTTCTCGGAGAAATGGTCTGCTAAAGTTATGCGTAAATAAGGCCTTGGATTCTCGAAAAAATATGAATATATAAGTACATATATTTATGTGCGCGTACGGAAATGTGTCTCGGTTAAACTGGGGCGAGCTCCGCTGGCGCCGAATTCACTTCAGGGCTCATGGCCCCCTTTATAGACCTCCTCTTACCCTATTCCTTATATAAGACTCTGTTCTTTTGCTCCTTCATCATATCCCCAAGCTATCTCGTTCCCCTCGTTCCACATCTTTCCATTTTTTTCTTCTGTGGTACGCACCGGGGCGAACCCACTCACTGGGATACACGACGTACGCCCGGGACACTTGTGGAAAGGAGAAACAAAAGCCCATCATCTCCCGTCTCGTTCCTTCCTCTCCTCCGCCTTTTCCTGTTACTTGCCTCCCGCTGTCGTCGTCTTCATCATCCTCAGACACCCCCTGGCTCGTACACTCCTCCTATCTCAGTCGTTGCTCTCTCTTTTTTGGTGAACCAGAGACCAATACCGATGCTGTCGTACCAGAAGCGGAAGCAAAGGAATAAAGGGAAACTGCGCAATGGAGAAAGAAATGGAGGGAAGTTTGTATTGGGAATATGCACAGTAATACGAATATTAACTTAACAAAAAAATTGTTAGAATTAGAGGTGTCGTGTATTCCGCGAAAAATCGGTAATGTCAGTACTAAGTCTAAGTAAAAACCTTCTAATTGGCATTAAAAGTGCAAGTACGGATGGTGGCGATTTCAGTTTTGGAGTCAACTATTCTGTAATATCTCCCAATGCTCCCGCATATTTCAAATGCAATAACTTAAATCCCATTCAATCTCTAGATTCCTTCCGAATGGCAATTTCAATTAGCTTTCCCGCTTCGGAGGTTTGTGGGTTATGCATGTAATGATTGTCTGGTATGTGAGATGCCATTAATCCAGGGTAGATCCTAGAATGCAAGCAGTGATTGGCAAACCTTTGGATTTTAGTTATTTAGTATTATCCGTTGATGTGCTGATGTCATTTTCATGAGAGTTTTTGAATAGTTTAAAGCAATGAGATCAATTAGACAAGTCATTTCATTTAGTTAGAAGCTGGATAGCAATATCTTTTTGTTCGTTGCAACACCTTCCCTTCCACCCCTCACCCGTTTCCAGGTCCCTAAAATCATATATATTATTAAAGAACACCCATATGCTAATTTCAGTTTTTTTTCACTTGTTGAATATTGGGGCAATGCATAAACTTTGGGATTTTGTTGATCTTTAAATTTATGTTGACGACTTTTTCTTCTGTAAATTATTGAAAAAAAGTAATGAAAAACCAAAGAAAATATTATATAACTAGAGTAATGATATGCTTGTTAATTTAACTACGTGTCTTCAAATCTTTGCGCGTGTATAAATTTAAATGCGATGTATTTACATCTTCTTTGTTAGCTTGTGTTTTCCGTAAATCTGTCCGCAAAGGTTTTATTTCCATAGTGAAATTATATTAAATTGAGGAATGTACGTGCTTGCTTCCTTATAGTTTGTAGATATGTTTTCTCTAACTAAAAGTCTTGGAAGATTCAATTCAATTAGACATGTGCTCGATCCAATACAGTCACTAATGTTTTTACTTGAGTGCATTATGTTCTCCTCTATTGCATTCGAAATGCATACAAAGTAAACAAAGAAGTTAGTGTCGGTGAGGATTGAAAAAGGCGCCGCAGTGGTTTTTCAAAATTTAACTACCAATCACCGAGTTATCATTCTTCCATGTGTCCACATTTCCATGTATCTAGCCTTCTCTTTGTTACTTATATATCTCATAGACTTAGAAAAATAATTGCCATGGATAAGTTTTTATGAACTATTTTTGATATCTGGGCCATTGATATTCGCTGTCAGGAGCGTTTTCTTCCGATACAAAGCCTTCTTTCTGTTGACTAATTACCTCTTCTTCTTCCATAGCTGATGAAGCACTTAACCTGATATTAAAATTCTCTCAGTTATTCTTGTGTTTCTTTCTCATATTTTATGTGAGGATTTTATTCCCTCCGTCTATAGACTATTCTCTACGTTTTATAAAGTAATATTATTTTTCAATGTATTTGGATACTATTGCTTTCGGGAAAAAGACTTTTGTTACATTTCCCTATATGAATGGGTTTGAATAAATGATACACTAATATCTTTTGATGAATTCAAAAGAGGTAGGCACTTATAATGTAATCGAAAAATTTAATGCTTCGGAATTGAGTTTATACCAGAAGTGTCTTGACATTTTGTAAAATTCATGGGCCGTTACATTATCTATTCGGAATGCTAATATTTAGAAACTGTGAGTAAATACAATTTTTATGCAAATCGTATACAGTTCTTATGAAGTTTCCTCTGGATTTTAGTTGCTCCAACAAATATTTTTTAAAGGGAAAACTAGATATAACTCTAATTAAGAATATTTTAATTCAGATATGGAAGTATTTTAATTTGATTGGTCTATGATGTATTTTGGAAG
>LYUA01000566.1:532726-543149 GCA_002093875.1 Calopteryx splendens | reverse complement strand
ACCCCCCCCCTGCCACTTCCCCCCTGGATCAAATCCGTCCCCACCTCCACCTTCCGTTTCTTTAATGAGTAGAGGGAGGAGGAGGGACTGATCAATTTCCCCTCACCCGTATATTCTCCTTCCAAATCCCTCGTTATATACCCCACCCTCCACGCCTTGGCGTCGTGGGGACCACCCGGCTGCTCCTTCTCTCTCCGCATCCGCCTCGCTGCTGATCACCCGCATGGGTGCTCATTTAAGCCCGGCTTTTAATGGTTTGGCCGTGCTATTTGCCTTCACCTTCGAACTGGTGATCAGATTTCTACCCCATTGTGCAACATTGCATTGTGTTGCCTCATGTCGATTTTGCAATAAGAAGCTACCCACGATCGGATTTTGAACATGCCGCTGGAAGTATTAGATATTTTCTGATCACGTTATCTCCGTAGTTGCTTTAACCCATTTCGTTTGCACTAAACTACACCCGATAAAATTAGCAAGGGGGTGCGTTTAGGGCGCTTTCAATATTACACGGGAAGAATTCGACTTATAGGCTCAATTAGCCAAATAGTCGGGGTTGCTGAATTCATTTGTACTTAGTCATTTGTGCAGTAGTTATTTTCCGAAAAGAATAGGATAAATTATTTTTAATCCGCACTTTGTAGCCTTTATTATTTTATCACGATATTCACCACTTACCTAGGGCGCGAATATCGATTCTGGTGCAAATTAAATAAACAATAGGAGGCAAAGTAAGTCTTAGGAATTTAAAAAAAATTCATTTTACATGGTATTATCTAATGATGTATTCGCAATGATAGGGATTATGATGCTGATTATGTGCATCGAAGAAAATGCAGTACGGGGTAATCATTTGTAATGAATGCATTTTTTAGTATTTAGTTAAATAGATACTTAAGTGAAAGTTTTTTTATAACGCTTGGTTGATTTTATTATATAATATTATAATGAGAAATATTTTTAATTTAGTAGTGGTTTTTTAATAGCACCATTTACAAATTCTAAGTTTATATAATTATCAAGCTTCTCATGCAACCTTTAAACGAATTAGGGTGACCTTTTTTAACTGAGTTCTAATGTATGGGCTCTCAATACCCCACTGGCTGCGTAAGAAGATAAACGAAGATATACCATATAAGGGAGTAGTTTTCTTATCATTCTTCATTCAAGTTATATATTAGGTGCAAAAAGAGACCTTAAAATAATATTTATCATCCTCATAAAAACGTATGTCTTCCTGAACAAATATCTTCAAAGGATTTATCACTTCAGTAGGCACTAAACTTAAATGTGACCTTGGCGAATTACAGATAGAGTGGGTAGTTTCTTCTCACTGTTGCTTATGGTTTCCCAGTAGTTATGGTATAGTCATGCAGTTAGTGTTTAGTTGGCTGTTTAGTTGGTGTGTATAGGGACTGAACTCGATTCGCCAGTAGTGAAAGCGAGAAACCGGCTGGGCTATCTCAAGTCCAAGGTCGTATTTTCTATGCATGTATTGTTTTGAACTTTGATCAAAGAACGTAACTTATAATGGGATGAAATCATTAAAATAGGATTTTTACTATCGCAATTAATTACGTAAATTTCTGAATGCGATACCGTAGATTTGATGTCAGACTCAGTAGCAGGTCATAACCGCATTGAGTAACTTTCAGACGACGTGCTTCAATTTTCGGTGTAGGTTGGTCAAAATAGAATACTCTCATTCCTCCCATCTCTTAACATTTTGTCAAAGTTATTTAAGGTTAGTTTTGCAACTAAATTTAATACATTTCAAAAAATAATAAAAATAAATGTTTTTGAACTAATGAGGCCCCTTTCCACATCTTTATAGAATGTCCTACGAATGTTTAATAGCTCTTTAGCTTTATTAGTTTATTGTTTTTTAATAAATATGTTTAATTAATATGGGAAATTAGCACTCATATTTATGACTAAGACATTTATTTATGGTAATGTGAGTAAATATTTTCCATTGTTAAAAGTATCGAAAATAAATCGAAGTGTTTCATATAACAGAGCAATATCTTATTGATATTACATCAATTGCACATAGTGATAATATTTCTACGCTTTGGTTTGATCATCAAAGTAATTTGCAATCAGGTGGTTGCATTTATTTTTAAACCGTTTTGCTAATTAAATTGTCTCGTAATTTGTCTTTACAAATAATAGAATTTCAGAACGGAAGCATTTATCGAAAATAAAAAAAAAATTGTAAAACTATAAGGAGAAAAATATTAATGTTATTAGGCCTAAGTTAATTACGAAATAACATAATTGACGGAGAGTTCCTTCTGAAATGACTTGTCAACTTTCCTAAAAACTTTGGAACTGGAAGTAACGTTTGATAGAAATCGAGAGAAAATAGAATATTATTTTTTATTAGTGACAATGGAGCGGCAAAAATTACTCTGAGAGTAAGCAGAGGAACAGCATAGATTTTGCAGTGCAGTAGTTGCAGTGTATAGACCAAAATAAAGATCTTTGCATGTAATCACTATCCTATGAAAAAACTGAAACGATATGAAAAACAACAATGAAGGCAAATAGAAATCGTGAAAAGAGACTGCTTATTTTTCATTACCGGGGATTGGAGATGAGGATGTGGCGGGGTGCATTACAGGGGCCATTACGACCACTCCAAAGGAAGGCTTCTTCCGCGCCCCCCTCCCCTTTCGCCCCACACTCTGCCCTCCCGTGTTTCGTGTTATTTCGTCTCATTCCGAGGTCCCTTCCCTCGCCTGCCTAATTCCACTCTCCCACCATTGTTTCCCAAGCATTTTCGATTCCAAAAAAAGCTTTTGTCCGATGCTCGTTTTTATACGCAAATGCGCCTGCGCACTCTTCCAATAAATACCCACTGAGCATGAATAAAACCCGCAATGCTTCCATTACCCTTGCCTCCATGCATTCTCATCAAAAAGAGTGTATATAATGCGACCATCGAGGAGCACAGGGTTCACCCTTCTCTCCCCAATATTCTCAATTCTTCTTCACCAGGCTATAACATCCTCTTAGCGTTCTCTTACGATTTCGCCTTATCTTGCTCTTATTCCTCTACTCGATATCACTTAAAGTGGACCTTTTCTGTAAATACCTATACCCTGAGCTACTGATTTCGTTATCATAATAAACAATTCAAATCGATAAATGTTTCTCACCTAAATAAATTTATGGTTAGCCACGACAATGGGAGAAATATTCGTAACAATAATTTAAGCTTCTGTTTTTGGATATTCCTCAGAATACAATATTCTGCTAGTTTAAAAGTTCTTTATATATTTATAGTGCTAATACTATTGTCAGTGAAACAACGTTGTTTGTCATTAACTTATTGAAATAATGTTTTTTTACTGTTTCATCTGTATCTTTAATTTGAGAATTTGAAATTATTATTTTTAACTCAGTAGTCGAAATTGAAAAGTGAAATTTAGTAATAAATATATCATTATTCAGGCGGTAGTAGCAATACATTCCCCACCCATCATTCTTCTTAGTCCTGTTACATTAAATAATTAGTAATTACTTATTTATTAACCGTGAAAATACCAAAGAAAACATGCTGTTGAGCTTAAATTATACCAATTGTTGCGCTCCAAAGATAAATACGTCCACAGTTTTAGGATTTCTTCTACCCCGACTGAACTAGACGTCCCTTTGCCTCCTCAAGAGGAACGAATTCGTCTGATTTTTCTTCTCCGCAAGCGTTCCTCTTCTTTTGATGATTCCTTTTCTGTGGTGAAGCGATTGCATATTGTCATTGCTGCTGAACAGGCGGGGCGGCCGACGTCATTTGCATAATCAGAGATAGGTGGGTAATTTTGTAGATGTAGGATTTTCAGGGAATGGAGTAAAAGTTGAGAGAAACCTGTAGTCGGAATTAAACTACTCTTAACGAAAGGCGCCCAGCGGCGCACGATCTAACATCCCATTCGATGGATGAATTAGGTACATGAGATGCTCTCCATATAGCACACAAGAAGGGATCGGGTTACCACTGAAAAATTCTTGCCAAAACCGATATTAAACTCGGGCCCCCAAGGTGAGAATCCAGCGTATTAACCACCGCATGAAAGCGACCCCCCGAGAAATCACCTTTGAGAGAAAAAATTCAAAAGTAGAGAAAAATTAGTTTTACCAAGAAAACTTCATTATTCTTTTAAGTTCACCATAAAACGAAGTATTTGCTTGCATCAATAGTCTCAGTTGGAAAAGTCGACGTCTCCGTAGGGTATTAATAATAATAGTGTTTCCTATATTACTGAAAAAATTATGACTATTAAGCCTTTTCTTTATTTTACCACTAAAGAGAAGAAATACCTCGACTCGAACCTTTTGGTTAGCAGGCGACCTCGTTACTCACGAATCTAATCCGGACAGATGAAACGGGGGCGGATTTCATTAAAGGTGAGGACGGTTAGAGATATAAGCAGAGTGGGAGGGTGTCGTATATTTAAAAAAATCATGGTGCGTTATTCCTGGAAGCCCTCCCTCATTTCATATAGGGTGTCTGGTGAGGGAAGCGGCGAGGGTAAACTTCTTTGGGCTCTCGTCCATGACCCTCCCTCTTCCACCCTGTCAGATCATTACTTCTTTATCCGCAGGCTCCTCCTCCTCCCCACTCCGTCTCGCTTTCCCTCCCTGTCAGTGCTTCTCCTTCCCAACACAAATCTACTCCCTGGCTGTCTCCCTTTGATTCCTTCGCCCCCTCAGCCCATCAGCTCACACCCCTCCCGCCCCCATATACCAGTCCACCTTCCGAAGCGAAGGTTACACCCGGGGGAGGGTCCCGTGGTGGCCACACCCGAGCCTCCTACTCGCCCGTGTTCTTCCTCCCTCCTTCCTACCCATGGAGTTCATCTCGTGTTTGCTCTCCCGTGAACCGAGACAAACATTGGCAGCGGAGCGAGCAAGGGGCGGCGATGGAGAATGAGTGGGGAGGGGAATTTTTGGGGGCTTTGGGGAATTTGCAGGAGGTGGGGCGGAGAAGGCGAGCCGAGGAGAGGGAGAGTCGTTGTGGGGGATGGCAGCACGGGAGGGGTTGATGGAAAACAAAGGGGTGAGGGGGCCTGGGCGTGGGGGAGTCGCCGACGACCTCAGAGGAGTGGAGAAAAATGCGTGGATAGTGGAGAAGAGAAAGTTGAGGGGAGGGATATTGTTCCGGAAGGTTTTTAAAGAGGGTCACTTGAGAAGGTAAACTTTTATATTGGACAGTTTTGGGAAGGGGAGACTGGAAAATATTACGCTGCCCCTAGCGTGTTATTCTCGTAATACTAATGGCAAATGACCTCAGCTGTCGTTCGACTCCCCTAATACGTACTACTCAAAATACTGAAGCATTTAGTATAGAAAATGTGTTATCCTTAGGTTTTATGCAACACTACATGGCAAAAATGCATGTTCTCTTGCGTACGTTTACGGGGTTAATGTTTCGGCTGTCTTCATTCGCCGCTGTAGATAGATATGTACTGCCAAAACTTGAATTCTTATGATTATTGCATATACAGCTCTCTGTCCCAAATAATGTATTTCAGTTTTTTACTGGTTTGTGTAATGATATAAATTATAACTTATATTTTGAACTTAAATATAGTTTAGTAAAATATGTAACTTAATTAGGTCGTTAAAATACTAAAATGTATCAACATTTTTTTACGGACTTTAATAATAAAATAAAATAATTATATATTTTTTAAACTTAATTTTAGTATTGATAGTTTTATTACGGTAATGAGTGTATATAGCACAAATGGGTGGATTCGAGTCCATTTAGATTTAAAGAATCGTTGACGGCATTGTATGTCGTCGGCCTCTATTGGTGGTTTTACCCTTTTTTAGGGTTCTGTAAAAAAGTTTTCAAAACGCAATTATTTTGGTAATCTGCATATTTGGTGTTCGTTTAATTTCCCAAGGCAGTTATAAGGGATTGCAGTTAAAAAATTTTTTCTCCACATTTCTGAAGGACATATGGTTCTTTGTCCATCCTGAGAAGATAATCTACATCATTTTCGTGTTAGGTCCTTTGTATAGAGACATTGGTATTTTTGAATACCCCAGAGATAGCACACTTTAATAACCTTGTGGCTGAATATAGGGTTTAGAAATTATTCCACTTATTCTCTGACTCGTTCTTGTGACGTGGGCATCGCGATTGAGTAGTTTTACAAATGGTTTTAGCCAAAGTCAAATGCAATTGAATTTGTGTTGGAAATAGTTTTAGAGACATATAAGTTGCCAATTGCTTTACTAAAATAGGAATACATCACCGGGGATGACCAGCAAATAAAAGAAAGACGGCACTGACTTAACCAATATTATAGCTTTCAGCGCCAAGGTCGGTTCAACAGGCGAGGGAAGATCTCACCTGGTACTAATCCGCACGTCATGTCTTAGTGTGAGTCCAATCCGCGGCGTTTGACATTCACACACCCAAGGTTGGAGCCCAGTTCCATTCCCTTTGCCATTTGCGGTTCCCACACAGTTCTGGTATCCAGATAATGATAGTTTTGATTGAACATGGAGTATTCAGCTGTGTTGAGAGACATCCACCAGAATTGTTACCCGAGGCCTTTGAGCCAGCAAATGAAATGATACAATAGATTATACAATGCATTATATAATACCAGACCATCTCGATAATTATCATCATAATGGTGTGCATAGATGAGGATTCTTATATTAATGTAAGGGTATCACGTTGGTAAGTCTCCTTATCTGATGTGTCTCGTTCGCTGTTGTTCTTTTTTACTTAAACCTATGTAGTTTTCAGGTTTGAGTCGTCCTGGTTATTTTCCAGGACAGGTGAGTAATATGAAAATTGAAACAGTTTGGTTTGAGTTTCAACACGTTACGAAACAAGTTTCTTTGAGAACTGGCGAGAACTGCTCCTTAACGCTAATAACTTCTCTACCCACCTCGTAGACGTTTCATATCATATCACATAAAAGCCATTCGACGATCATCTTATTTCCCGACCATGTAATCACTATCATCATGCATTTTATATATTATCAGTCTCTTAGTTTCAGGTAATTTGCTCACTCACTCACTTAAATAATAACACAGCCACATAATTTTCAGATTTCCTTTTCATGAATTTTAAGCAATAATATAAAAATTTGAAAATATTTTATGGCAAGTAAATGTTTTTAAGAAATATGTAGATACATTTTGATCCTACATAATCGTTAATATAAACAATTAAATATTTTTTCAAATTACTAATTTATTCAATTCTACTTTCTAAAGGTTCATTATCATATTGACGGTGATATTTCACTTCATACTTGGCTTTGCAGAAATAGATTCACTAGGCCAAGTTTGCTTATCATAAGAAATACCTATTTCTCTGATTTCAAAAACTACAATAAATCTTCTATAAATCAGTTCTATTAAGTTAATTATCTAAATATTTATTTGCGATTTTCCATTCGTAATTACATCTTCCTTAATTTTATAAGCCCTTGTGGAGTTTCATAGAAGCTTCATTTTATCAGTTTACTTTCCTTCATTTTTTTATACTTGTTTTCCTTTCTTCCTCTCACTTAAACAAATAAAACTTTTAATTATTGGTAGTAATTGTATCCTTTAGTAGTTATAGAGATCATATTTTTAGTGTATAAATGCTTAAAGATTTTATTTATATAAAAGATATTCCTTTTTCACAACAGGAAGTTGTTATATAGAGTTGTATTTACGCCAAATAAGTAATTAATTTTGCTAAACTACCGGTAAGGTCGGTTTCCCATATAAATAAAATTATTATTCAACTATTTATGCGTCCTTCTTCCTAATTCTGCGTTTTCATTCTTCCATTTCCCTTTGTCGTCTACCTTCCTAATCATCTATTCTGTAATCCATGGTTTTATTTTTCTATCTACCATTCCTATTGTTTTGAATGCAGCTTCCGTTATCCCTTTCTTGAGCTGTCCCCACCTCTCTCTACTGTACCCGTCCCATTACTTCACTCAGTATTCTCTCCACAGTTTTCTGGTACTCCTTTGGTTTCGTCCTGGCTTCTATATACCAAATATCCTCCACCATCTCTTTCCTATATTCTTTAGTATTGTATTACATTTAATTAGTACTAAAATATGGCCTGAAACTGCACCCATTCCAGGAAAACTGTTTGAATTGATGAAGCTTTTCCTAAATCCATGACAAACCATTATGAAATCTATTTGATATATCCCGGAATTTTTCATGTGTACCTACGTCTGTTTTGGTGTGTAAACAAGTATTAGTTAAACTGATACATTTCTCTTGCAAAATCCGATAGCTTTCTCTCCTCAGTCATTCCTTATTCCTAATACGTACTCCACTACCTCACTCACATCACTCCCTTTGCCTATCACTGTGTTCCAGTTCCCCATCACTATCAAGTGTTTTCCTCCAGGAACCATTTTCTCTAGCTGGTCGTATACACCTTTTGCCTCTTCCTTCTCACATTACTTGTTGGCATGTAAACCTAAATTACAACCACCTTCCTTGTTCTCTTTAAACTCTACCAGCAATATTATGTCGTTCACTTGCTTTATATTGACTACTTTTCTTCCTACTTTTTTGTTTGACTCCACTGCTACTCCAATCTTGGTCTCTTCCCCTCCGATGAATATTAATCTATGGCTATCACTCCAACTCTCCAACTCCATCACCCACTACCCTTCCATCTCACCTCCCTCATCCACCACGTCAAGGTTGTAGACCATGGGGGAGGTGAAATAAGAATGCATCTAGTTAAATGTGTAATCGATTAAGTGCTTAATATAAGTCATTTCTTTATCTACCATGTCAATTGTTTAATACAATATTTATTCATTTATTAGTTGCTACATCCAAATGGTTTTAATTGTATTATTTCAAGCACGTATTCTCTCACATGTGCAATCTTTTATTTTGACATATTCCATGTTGGTTTTGTCTGTCATGACATGCTGTTCTTTGATTTTTCTAAGCTTACCATAAATATTTACCTCTTGAGCTTTATACGTTTTGTTATTCCATACCATTTTTTATTTATGTTGCGCACTATTCCTACGTTTTTCTAATGTTCAATTTCCACTTCTTGTGATCTCCTACTTAATTTCTCAGGATTTACTTTGTCTCATCACGTGATTAATAATCTCAAATAATGATATACAATTTATTTACATCTGATTTCCTAAAGTACCTATATTTCAGTCCATAGATATGTGTTGCGTTTTAGATGCCATGTTACCCTTATGTAATTGATGAAGTGGCACTTGTTCAAGCTTTTCATTAATAACATTATTTTTTTTCAATGCATTAAAAAATCCCATTAAGTGCTCTCTGGCAATAAAATTGAGTTAATTGGTTACTATGGACGAAATAACTATCACAATTATTTTTCTTGTAGTTCATTGGATGATAAATGGAGTAAATGACGTATTATTTTAAGGATTATTGATTTTGCATTAGTGTGGATATAAGCAGTACTTTTTCATGTTTCTGTAGAATGTAAAAACCTTTATAATATTTCATTTAGGATGTTTCCCTTCAAGTTGTATAGTTTTTCTTTCTTGTTTCTTTGTGTAATTGCCATGCGATGCCACTATAAAAAATTCTACTCAAAGTTTTTATTTTCTGGCAGATATTCTTGTATTTGCAGACGTTATAGAATCCCTACTAGCGCTACGCCTCCTTGATGTACCACGGTGTTGATGGATTTCTGTAGAAGTATTTTTTTAAGATTTCCTTGATTGCTTTTCCATATACTTGCCAAACCGTATCGCTGTCTATAGCTGTTGCATAAATTGTCTGCTATTTTGTGCATCTAGAAGCAAGGACAAATTATCACTTATCAAAATTAATTTTTTTAATTTCCTTTAATCATCTAGTGAAGATCTTGGAATTCACTAAACCACATTCCTTCGCCGTTTCTTCCGAAATTGTGGGGAAAGAAAATGATTGTAATTTGTCAAGTTCATGGCCACTGTTTTATATGCTTGCGAGTCATGCATTATTAAGTGCCCTGAAGATGAATGTTAGAGGTAAAAGATTACCGTTGATGGTGATTTCCTCGATGAAGTGTGTAAGTACTTTAATTATTTGTTTTTTTCCATTGTTTGAAGAATTTGAACTATAATTCACGCTGCAATTTGAAACTGTCTTCAAGGACAGAGAAATTTAAAATGCTTGCTACAAGAAACAAGCACGAAAATAACGAGGTTATTTAAAAAAATACATTTGTTTCCCAAGGATATGACGAGTGAAAACATGTGCACAGTACCAGCGGAGACTGGACTCCATGAGATAGGGTGAGGGATAACTAATGAGCTAGCATTCAGATCTGAGGCGCATGCGTGCTTTACACCGAGTACGCGAGGCACCCCATGCAACCCCGCCTCCTCCCCTCTCACCCACCACCCTCCCCCACCCATCCCCGTCACATTAATTCGTG
>LYUA01000566.1:520271-532635 GCA_002093875.1 Calopteryx splendens | reverse complement strand
AGAATTGGGGGGGGGGGCGAGGGTGGTGAGGGGGGACTCAATGCGCGGGATCCAGATCCTTTTTTTTTAATCTTCTCCTTTCATTCTACTCCCCATTCTTTCCCTCAAACCTTCTTCTCCTTCTCAAACCTACCCTTGGCCACACCCACCCACATTCTCCACCTCCCCCGGGCGTGGCTGGGGGTTTTGGGGACAGAGGGAAGGAGGGCCAGGATGGGAGTTAAGGGATCATCTCCGCCCGAGATCTTCCTGGTTTTGCGAGGGAGCACAGAAGGACGGCGTGGGCGTCGTCGCATCTCTTTCAAACCCCCGCCCCCTCCCTACCTCCCCCTCCCCTTGAAAACGCCCATCCCCCTCAAGAGGGGTGAGGGAAGAAGAAGTGGGAGAATTTTCCATCCAGCGCTGGTCGGGAGTTGACGCCGGAACTGAAATTTTCGAGTTTAAGAGGAAAGCGATGAGGACAATGAGACGGCGAGCACCCCGCGACGTCCCCCCTATGGGGAGGAGGCGGGCCGGACTCCATCCCCCCTTCATACTCCCGTCGCCCTTCTCCCTCCCACGGGAGTTGACGGGGTGACGATTCCCTTTTTTGTTCGTTCGGTTGTGGGATAGAGCGGATCGCACGGCGGGGCGCTAGGGGGTGGGGGAAGGGAGGGAACGAGTTGGAGGATTGGTTTCCATGCTGGAGACTGTGGCTACCAAGGGATTGGAGGGGGGCGGCTTGAGGACGCACATTGTTAAATGAGGCGCTCCGCTAAAATTTTCACACAATAATAGGCTTATGCGCCGGGTTTGGAATTATTCCACCCCGCTCACCACCACGCCCTCCGCCTCCCCACCTTTCTTTCCTCACCCTGACTCGCCTGAGCGTTCCAGGCCCGGACTTCCATTTCTCTTCCTCCCTCCTCCTCGCTCCCACCCTCTCTCCCCATCTTTCTCTCTCTCCCGCTCTCGAGAGCCCCTGAGCTTGANGATGAAACGAGGGGGGGGGGGTTGGTTGAGAGATGAAGTAAAGAGGGGACCACTTTGCGTCACGGAGCGTCGCTGTTTTTTCTCGCATGGCGGTCGATTGCGGGCGCGGGTGCCGGAAAACAAAACGCCGGTTTCGCCGGAAAATCCGAGGAATGAGGGTTGGCGAGGGCATTGGTGAGTGCGCTCGGGGCGCATGCCTTGCTCTGACCTATGGATGCGCTCGAATCGATCCTTCGCTCGGCGAAGTGAAGTCGGGGACATTTTTGATGAGCGAGAATCAACACCGCAGTGTCAGAATGTTATCTAATGCGCTTCTCGGCTGTTGCGGAATACGATTCGCGCCAGTCCCTTCAAGCGTCACACGTTTTGGAGAATGTCACATTCATCGCCGTTCATCGTGCAGGGAGGGATTATATTATTCCATTATTCACATTTATCTAAAATAAAATTCGGTGAACTAAACTTGAAATAGTGTTTTACTAGTGAGCCCATTATTCCGATTAAACCGATTATAACTGATGATGTAATTGCTCAAGAGATTTATTTGGTGGTCGTGGTTTATTCGGTGGACATCATTATTGTCGAGCTAAATTGCGGTCGGCAAATGCTTGTAGGTATATACCACATGTAGAATGCAGATTCGTCCTGATCGTTCATTGTCATTTATGGCTATAAACTAATAAATTATATGTATGCTAAAACATATACATATATTAATTGTATATGTTTAGACAGTAACTTGTCACGGTTTCGCCAATTTTCATCAGAGCTGTGTAATTCATTAATATTACTCGGTAACTGGTAATTTGTTTTTTCTCTTTTGTTATTTTTATCGGTATAGCAGTGTATCATCTCTAAACTCAGTAGTTTATACATTCTGCAGTAATGCCGGGCAAAAGGCAAATATTCTACTCAGTAGGTTAAATTGCTGTCATCTGTGGGTAGCAGTGTACAGTATATTGCGTAGCATATCCTCCGCTAAATCAGCGCTAATATCGGTCCAATTGCCGAGAGCCTTCAAAGTGATCTCGAACTCAGTCATGAATCTCAATGTTTGCTCTTTCGACACAATTTTGGTATGGGACTGTTGAAATTCACTTGAAATAAATCGCGAAAGGTACTATACTTGACAGATTTTATGGTGGCCATCGCTGCAAGAGGAAGAAAAGATTGTGTCAACAATGTCAAGTGTGGCATTGGAAAGTACGCACGTTGAATATATAAAAACATTTTATATATTTAACACACTTTTTTTCCAAGGATTAAATTATAAATAGTTCGACGGAATTCATTACTTATAATTTTAGTCTTCATTCTTTGTGTCAAGCTAAACTTCACTATGCAAATTCACTACTCCTTCCTGATATGTATCTGTGGATATGCCATGGTATGTGGATACTCAATTATAGGATATTTAATTAGGTGTATCTCCTTGTCTATAATTTCAGAATTCATGCTCACATTTAGAGTGTGACATCAAAATAGTATTAAAACATCATTTGTATGTTAATTCTAGTTAAGACTTTATTTAAATCTACGGCGGACCTTCATTTACGTATCAATTTAACGGCTTTGATGTTAATGCATCCCCATTTTGCGAATATGAAGTGTTAAGCTGAGATGAATGATTTCAGTGGAAATTCCTACTGTATATTAAGGGGAGGAGAGAGAACGAACTGGAGTGGCCGGGAGGGATGAGGCAACTCGGGTTCAAGATCCCATCATTGATAAACGCTAAGCCATCTCGCTCCCGACACATCCCGCAGTCATCGAAAAAGGCGCGCCAAATTAGGATTTGTGCGTCGGTGGACGGAATACGGATTTGCAAAGTTTTGGAGCCAATCCCCCTCCCTTCATCGGTCCTCCCTTCTCGTCGGGGGGAAATAAACAGGGTAAAAGTTTGATCCCGGATGAAAACTGATATTCGCATCTGAAAATGAAGGACGAAGACTGGGGAGCCGTATCCGCCGCCCCTCCCTCTCTTTGGAAAGAGGCGCACGCGAATTAAATAGCGCCCGGGGGGTAAAGGGGATGCGATGTGGTTTGGGCGACGGACGAGGAGGAAGCTGAGGCCTCCTCATCGGAGGGTCCATGTGCGCAGTCGTAAATGCGTGGGCGGCAGAGGAAGCAAATGGCAAGAAGAAAAGGAGAAAGAGAGAGAAATTAACGGTAGCGTCCAGATAACGGCCGGGCGTTTGTGTCACACGTACTCTTTTTTTTTACACCTCGTAACTACGGCTCGCTTGGAAATCTGCAAACGCGTTTAAATTAATATTTTCCTTTCGCAAACTTTGTCACCTGATACGCGGCAAAACCTACCCTCGGGGACGTTTATTCTTCCACTTTTTTATTATTTTCAATTTCCTACGCGACCTCATAATGAGATCCGTATCTCAGTCCCTCTATCTTTCTTCCACCTTCTCTATCTTTTCCCCACCCCCTAAATTTCCTGTTTTTTCTTCTTGTCTCCACTCCCCTCTTTTTCCTCCCCCTCTCTCCTCTCCTCCTTCGACCTTCCCCTCGACCTCCTTTCACTCTACATTCCATTTAAAACTTTCCCTCCTAGCTTTTTCTTAGCCTCATGCCCCTCGACACCCTATATCAACCATATCCTCCCCTACCCGGCCATTTATCCTTTCTCACTTCAGAATTCCAAAATTACAGCTTTTGCCTCTAATGCGTTTTTTCGTGTTATATTTGGAAATGCTCGAAATATCCACTAATTAGTCTTTCTCGTCCTATTTTCTTGCTTTATGTTGCATTGCGGACGGAAAGAATTAGTGAGAATTCAGGATTTTAGGCGTTTTCCAGGATTATATTCTGCGTGGGTAGCGTAACACACAAATCGTTGTTATTTTTCAGAGAGAAATTTTTTTACGTTGATGTTAAAACCGCCTGAAACATGTTGTGCATCACAAAGGACTGTTTTTTGTTACCATTGTGAAACTAATGTGGGGATAAAATAATGATATGTAAATATCGATGACGGAGAGGCATAGGCGGATGCAGGTAATAGGCCATAGCCATATTCGTGATTTTTCTGTTTGAAATTCTGTAATTTAGGTAATAACGGATTTATCGTGTTTAGTGTTGCATAATTTCTCATTTCCTTTTAAAATCATATTTTATAATGTATTACATTTCCCCGTACTTTTAGAATAATCATAAATCAGGAAAACAATCATGTAATACTTCAATACATTAATTTTTGTATTGGAATTATTTATCATAGAAAATATAACTAAATAAATATTTTTACTTATGACTCTTTTTTTCATTTCAGGTAGGTGATATTTTTGCTGTATTTAATTGCAATGCTTATTGGTGAGTCAAAACATCTGTTTGCATGTGGACGTTAAGAGGACGAGACAACATTTTTTTCTGTAAAATAGAGCATAAAATGGTGTGACGGAATTCGAGAGTTATTGAAACATAATGCGTGGCAGTGACAATAGATACTCATCCTAAAACTTCCAATGCTATTGAGTCAAACATACTTTATTTTAAATGTATTGGTGGTGATGGTGCACTAAATCGCAATCTGATTGGTATGGGAGAAATATAAAGACTGTGAAGTTTTATAGGTACGTTTTGAGACTGAAATTAATTAAGATATTTTTATTAACTTCGCTACTACCGCTTATATCTATATCATATGAGTATATGATTAAGTATTAATGCACCTAGTTGAAGAAACGGTGCCTGCCCCTTCCAGGGCCTCAAGGAAAACATTATTCAAAAGAATTAAAATGTTTTGGCAGGGGCTTAATGTAAATGCTGTGCAATTGAGCATTTATTACTCAATAACCAATCCACTCTTCCCTTGGCCACTCCCATTGAAATATATCATGGAATGGAATAATTTAACTTACCATCTGATGGGCAAACATCCTGCATTGTGAGTGATTTCTGCACTACATCTAATTGACATCACGGGTTCCATTGAATATTCTGCCAATCAGGTTATCTATCGGTGAAGGGAAGAAATATCAATCTTAGTTAGATTTCCAAGAAGCTTGCTTTCGTTGCCTTCGCTTTGTGGGAAGGGTGGAGGAATGTTAGCTTCTCGACCTATCGAAAATAATGAGAAAATATATTTAAACGAGGTTATTTATTCATCCAAAACTCTTCACGGATCTCTTATAATTATAAATATTTTTTCTTTGTGCACACACCACCCCTAAGCCTCTTACCGCACTATTTATTTTCTCTCTCTCCCAGTATTTTCTCTCAGTCGCCATCTTCCATCCTCACTCTCCCAAAAGGTCTCTCACATCATATCCTGCTCTCCGTCACCATTTTATGAGACCGAGATACTGCTCCTTCCTTCCATTTCCATCCATGTCCGTCTACCTCCAATTTTTCCGTTCACTCTTCTCTCTCTTACTGCCTTGTCTCTTATTCTGTTTTTTTTTCCTTTTCACGTTTCCTTCCCCATATTTTTTTATCGCCCCCGCCCCCCCAGTTTGCATCACTCGGGATTTCCCTAGGCCTCCTTTCGTTCTGCAAAAATTAATGGGAACGGAATGCCAAATAGTTCTCAGCACCAGAGAGGCGGCCTGGCGACCATCCAAATGCAATCTTTTTTTCATCCTTCGTCATCATGGTTTGGCATACAAAGTCCCATGTTAGGAACTACCGTTGCTTTTAGTCTTCGCATTAGTCTTTGTATACTCCCTCGAAATGACTAGAAGTAAAAAATATTTGGTTTGGAATTCAGTGTGTGTGCTGGAATTTTCGGCGTAAAGTTTCGTTGCGAAATTGCCTTTGCCCTTCAAATCGCAGTCTCCTCGTAGATTTCTATCATTTGAGGCAAAAAAAATTGAAAGTTAATTTATTGAATGAAATGCGCTTTGTAATTTCAAGACTTCTTTTAGTAATAAAACCAGATTTCGCTGCATACGCCAATTCGTTGGAACCTGGTTGTATCTCTAATAAAAGTGTGAGAAGTGCAAAGTGTATTTCATTGTTACTTAAAATAGATTTTTTTGCAGCCGGGACTATAAGGGTTTTGTACGCTAAGTAATAATGAAGATTTTATCTTAGCTCCGATGTTTCTGGAATATGTCCTTAGAAAAGGAATGATTCACCACTTCAAGATAATTCGATAATAAAATTAATGAAACGAATCGCGAGGAAGGTGGCTAAGAATTAGAGCAGTTCAAAGCTTATGTATGCCAAAGAGGATTTTATATATTTTTTCTACATTGATTTGAAATGTTTTGAAAATATCGAAAATGCTCTTCGTTTTACAGGCGTGAAGTAGGTAATAGCCGTATTTGATGAAAAATATATGCAAAGGGTACACTCTTGTCTATTTATAGGAAAGGAATCGTGGAAAAAATTAAGCCATGGTTTCGGATGCCGTTTTTCCATCACCGTCCTGCCCGCCTCCTGCCCAGTCCTCTCGCCCGATATCCCGCTCATACGCTCCACTCATGAACTTGATGCCCTTTTTTCTTCATTTTCACGTGCTTTCGCTCGCTCTTTTCAGTTCTACTTCATTTAAAATTCATAATTATCCGGTTCCGTTATCCATCAGCTTTTGCCAATGCGTTGTTTCATCGCAATATTTTCCCTACCTGCCATTCCTGTAAGCCCTTCCTTTTTATCTTATTACCATGCGTTTTTTTCGCAGGGATTCATACATTTTATATCTGCAATGTACTTGAAAATTAAACAAAACTGAAGTAGCCCCGGTAATTAGAGCGTTTTTAGCTTCATTAAGTGTACTGTTAGATTATACATAATTCCAGAGCATGGCTTTATGAAGGCCGAGAATGTTTGGTCATGTGTTGGGAGCTTAAAAGAGAGTCAAAGATTTTTTCGAAGAAGAGTATTATTTTGATAAATTAAGTTGCCATTATATCTACGTGCACATGTAGTAGATAATAAATAGGTTAACTTTGAGCGGTTGACATTCGTGTCTGTCATTGTTTCCATCATTTTAATATAAAAATCACAGTAAAATCACCTGAAAATTAATTTCAGGGTAAGAAATTCATAAAATTAAGGGTAGAAGGCACGGGTCATCTCTCTCCAATTCGATGCAGAATGCGGAATGTACTCGTCATATCCTTTTCACATGACACCGGAGGTTTTGGACAGAAACCTCACAAAACCCCGCAGACGCGATTAACCACGCAGCGTGGGTAAATTGGGGGTGCCCAGAGTCACACGGAACTGAGCCTAGGTCCTTCGGTTAGAAGGCAAAACGCCCTACCTACTAAGCTACCACTTTGACCAAATCCTCGGTAACGTTGTTAAATTATTCTGAAGGCTTCCGCGACGTCTGGTTGACGAAGGCTCCAGTCTGCTTCCGGGAATTTCCGTGGCGGAATAGGTTGCTTTGGTGACAAATGTCGTCCCCAGCCCTGGGGGCATCTTCAGGTCGACGTAAATTTCGTTGATTTGATAAGTTATTTATTCATCATACACGCCGTTCTTAATGCATAGGAATTATTTGTATGGCATAGTACAAAATTTGTTGTTATTAAGGCAAAGTGGAACCCCGTAATAGGGTAGAAGCCTTTTCAGGGCAAAAACGTGGCTTTTTAGTCTCTAAAAGTAATAGTTGCTCATGGGCGTTGAGTGCTCTGATTGATTACTGCGTAGTTTGGCTTTCGTCGAGGGTACTGATTGTTTTCTGCTGGGTGAGGTCGAATTGCGGTATTAATTATCATTTAACTCAAATTTTATCGACTCGTATTTTACCAGTTGAAGTTTTAAATGTTCATAATGCATTGAAAATCTGATATCGCGTGAAAGGAATACGAAAAATCGGGTATATTGAAAAACTGAAAATACTAGCTAGTTTAATTCAAATTGAATATTACTGAAGAATACTGTATCATTCGCTCCTCCTCACGTTTTTCTATATATACTCAGTCGGGATAAACAAATCTATTTTTATGCTGCGACTGGTGAAATATCTAGTTAATATTCTTTTGGAATTTGCAGGGAATACTAGAATTTTCAAGTGACCATCAAGAGTGCTTGCATACCTATGTAACATTAGAAAAAAGTCGTAAAAATCGATCGCAGCGGGAATGGGTCTACTTATAGTCTTGCTTCTAAAAAAGAGAATCAGACTTATATTATGCATGTTGACCTACACGTTTGTCATATTACGCATATGATAAAGACTTATTAAAATTAGCATTTTCAGATTATTTTCCATTCTGTGATAAGGAAAATGTTATAATTTCAAAGCTTCAACTTTGAATGTAGTTTCATATTATATGTCAACTGAAGATTTTTTCCACGTCAAATAACTGCAGTGAATGAGAGCTTGAAGTCTATTTATTAAATTATAAATTCGATCAGTTCGGACCCCTTCTTATTATACATCAAATACAGTTGTCCAATATTTGAGGGAAGGCTATTCAATTACTCCATGGTTGACCAACTAACTGGTCTAACTTATAAAAGGTTCAATACCAACGTTAAGGTAATATTACTTCAGGCCAATCTATTCCCTACTTATTTCAGGATCATGAACTAGAATCCCACCCAATGCATATTTTGTGACAATTTGGAATTTATTTGATAAATAAATTTAATATTCAGTAAATGTTAATACTGTAAAGTAAAAGGCAGCGTATAAAAACATATGTATGGACTCTGAATGTATCTGAACTGAACTCTATTCAAAAAACAAAGAATGGTAGTACGTTACACTACTTCCACCAAATTTTTCCGGATATTGTTGCCGAAAGGCAAATGAAAATTTGGCAGCGAGCAACATGTTCGGTCATATGTATTTTTTTAATGTGAAATATTTTTCCTTTGCAGACCGCACAGAATGTTTTTTTTTATTCGAACTAATTTTCTCGTGAACATTTGCTGTAGTAGGTTTATTGCGTTTATTTTACTTTATTTACCCATGCTGTTTTTTAAATCCTAGAACCTACACAAGAAAAAACGTACGTAAATGTTACGTACATTTTTCACAACCATCATGTTAGCAATTTTTTTAAAATCCGTGTGGGTGTGTGGTAAAAACGTGGACATCTGATGCTATATATTTCACTAATAAAACTGGAACCTTTTCCGTCCAGTGATGTGTACTCAAAAGTTGTCCTATTCCGTTTTAAATTTGAGAAAATGAATGAAGCGTATTATATCGTATGATACAAACTTTCGGTGTCCTCGGTTTCACGAGGATTCCCTTCCTCCTCTTAGCTGATTAATTCGCCCCTCTCCCCAGCGTAGGACTTGCTTACTCGCGAAGTTACAACGGACCGTTATGATCTCGTCTAGTACAACCCAAGCCACACATGTGCCCGAGACTCGTTTCCTTCCCTGGTTTTTTTTTGCCCATTTCGTCAGTTCTTAAATAAAAGAGGGGGAAAACTCCACAACTCTCTTCATCGCACACGACCCCTTAGCAGAAACCTATCCACTCCACGGTAGAAACCTTTCACTTTCATTCCGAGGCAATGGGACGGGGGAGCCCCCCTGAGATTTTGTAGCGAGCCCAGCCGCCTCCGACATCTTTCCGAACCGCCGTCATGCCTCACGACCCCCACCCCTCCAAATGCGACCACCCACATCCTCCCAATCCACCTACCCTCCCTCTCACCCACCCGCGCACCCCTTCCGCACACCACACATCCCCCGCACCCGCTGTACTGCATCCCGCACTTTCCCGAGGTAAAAATCCGGCGGACATCGGAATCCTGAATGTTTAAACAGTTGTTGAGGCCATTCCAACAGACGAGGGTTTTAGAAGAGATATGGAGTTGAGGGGGATGAGGGAGTGGGTAGAAGGTATAGAGCGAGGGAGGGAGGATGGGGAGGGGGAAGGAGTGGGTGGCGTGAGGGCGTGGGGCTGGGGTGGGAAGGTTAGGGTGCGAGGCGGGAAGGAGATAGAGGAGAAAGGGGTGGTCGGGTGTGTGTGTTAAAGTGAATGCCCAATTCCACCGAGAACTCAAGGGGATGTTTGTCCTACGGAAGTTTCATACTACCCGTTGAGGATTGGTGGTGAGGGTTATTGAAAATAGGTTCATGCCCACAAGTTTACACTTCTCCCATCGAGTCATTCAGCTTTAGACGAGCAGTTGAGTAGACATTATTGCATTTCGAACAAGGATCTATCGTTAAAACTCACACATGATCCCCATGACCACTTGATGGAATTCCTTATTTTATGAAATTAAAACTTAGTTTTTACACTGCCATTATGTTGATATATTGCCTCATTCAATAATGTTCGTATTTTTTCTAAAAATGAAAGCGATTCTATTTGGAAAATACTTTGACATTGGAGTATTTATCTTGCATTTTTCATTAATTAAAAGCATTAAAATGATAAAACCAAGAGGACCCGAAAATTTAATTACTTGGAACTGGCCGTAATATTCAAAGTAAGAGACCTTGATGGCGCATATTTAAGGTAAATTTTAAAAATCATTCCTTTAGCCCCATATTTGCAAAAGGTTGAAATAAAACAGAATAACCAATACTGCCGTTTTGTTTTTAACTCTCTGTCCCTCTTTTGGTGAACAGCTGGTGTTAATTAAGAGAGTTATTATTTTGCAGATTTTCTGCAAGGGCAGCTGGAAAAATTTGCGCACTGTTACCATCGAATTCAATAGAGCTGGGTATTTTCGATCCAAAGTTAGGACTGAAAATATTTCGGCTCAGCAGGAGAACGGATACACTTGCAGTAAGAATATCAAAAAGATTTAACTCTACAAGTCATGATTTTTTGTACGTTGTCCGACACTCATTTCGACGAAACATTTACATCAGTAAATGCTTTGTGCTTTGTGCCTGTATTTTCTTGCAGGTCATACCACGAGTTACATGATTTTAATTGCATTTTTTAAGCTTGGTAACCATCAAAATTATTTATGTGAATAGAACCCCATTCAACAAACTTAAAATCGTAAATGTTTACGGTTTTTGGATTTTATTTATGTAAATGTCATCAGTGTATGCACGTTCTTCTACTTTTTGATCAATATCTTTTTCGCATCATAGTCAAATATTTTGGTAAATTCTGAAGTCCAGTATTTCCTGAATACTGCTTTTAAAAAATTAACATTTTATTGCGTTTTATCTTTCCTTAAGCGGTGCAGATCGTGTAGGTGTATTTTCTCCTGGTGATGAGAGTAGGCAAAGAAGTAAGGAAACTTGCTGATTTTCACCCCCTACCTTGGTCGAAGAGTAATTTGATTTCCTGTTCATTCGTGCAATAAGGACAATACGTGCATCTTTGAAATAAACCTTGTGGCCTGGCGGAATCGAGTGTGTTGGACTGTTTGAATATGCTTGTATCCTGCGTCCCTAGAATGGCACTCATCATCTAAGCCAGTGATCATAAATGCAAGGATTGTTTTCTCGCATGTCTCCACTTAAATCTTCTATCGGATAGCCTTTTCTTAACGTCAAATTATTTCGTTTTGACGTCTGCTGATATTTGTGTCTTGCGTGTCATTTTAAGAGTCTCAGGAGACTTTCTATATACTTTTCCTCATTCGTTTTTCCTTCTACAGCTTTAGACATAATGTAACTGTGACAAAAAGAAACTGTCCTTGCCTATTTTTTGATTAACCAATATCCCACTGATCCCGTTTTTCCTTAATTGTTAAAAAAATTTGGCTGTTAATCTAAATTTAACTTAATAGTAACTAAAAAAACTTACAAGTGATAATAAAGTGAGGTACTTTTCACTTTGTGAAACGAATGGGGGATATATTTTATTACCTTATATTCTATTCGAGAGGTTCGTATAATTTGCTAATAAAATCTCACGATGAAACTTTTCAGTGAACTCCCTTTTCTATCCAGCATGTTGGTTAAGGTCTTCGTTGGCTAAGGTTAATCAAAGTCTTTGTTTCTAGGGATGGCAGATGCCAGGTACTGTTGTTAAAAAGTCATTTTACTTTGTTAAATGGCTTATTGTTTACCCACCCATATGTCCACTTGGTAGAAATATTTACCGTATTTTTCGGTTAATTTGACGTGTATATGCTGAATCAAAACACTTTAGGTGTATCTGCACAATTTCATAGGCCTATTTCATACCCTTAAATCCTCAGATTTGTATTGCCCACGAGTGAATGCTCATGGAGTAAACTACCTTATTTTGTAGTTAACATTGGAGGTCGATCCACCATCCATGGAGTCAACTACCATGTCCACCATGGAGGTGAACTACTTCATTTTGTAGTTAACACTGGAGGTCGATCCACCATCCGAAACCTGGTGAACGCAAGACGGTTGCTTTAAGCATAGCTCCGAGTAAAGCGCAGGTGGACTAAAAATAGCTCGACAAACTTACCCTTTCCCTGTTTTAAATTGCCCATGGGGTGGGGCAGGACGTTGAGGGAGGGGGGGGAGGAGAAAACGCGTGGTGGTGGGCGGAGGTTAGGGGGTTGTGTAC
>LYUA01000566.1:450675-463720 GCA_002093875.1 Calopteryx splendens | reverse complement strand
CCCGGTTCAGGCGAATGATTTTTACACTGAATTTTTCGCATATGTATGTATGGATGGTTGATTGGATGAATGGATGCCCCGACTATTGTCAGTTACCTATCTATCACCAATTACGTTTGTTCCACATCATCGAAGGCACGTTTAGTTCATCGCGCTCTTAGTGACAATGCGAAAAGTGAGTTAGATGGTGAGGAGAAAATAATACATGAGCTTAGGTTTTTTTGGAGGTAAGTGTTGGCAGTAAAGGCCGCTTGTTCGTTTCCTCGAGGAAATCTACAACCACGAGTGATGTGAGAAATCACTTTTTTCAACCTCTGAGAAACCTCATGGCGAGCAAAACATGCGGGGTCTTAGAGCCACGCGGACCGCCAGAGTTGTCCGGAGTTCAATAAAAATTAATAATTCTTAGGGGAATTTGTTGAGAAGAACTGTTATGCTAGTTATGCGTACCGATTTAAATGAAAAACTCTAACTAAATTAACTTGATCAATATTTGAGTGATATGGGTTTGAATCCCAGTCAAGTCCAACCAATGTTTTTCGCGATGGATTTTCCACGCATAAGTACCTATGCTTATATTTATTCTACATACATAACAGCCATTCCGTGTTCTGAGTTGGCAATAGCCCCATTACCCCCCGCCACACGCCCTTGCGACGGCTTGCGGGGTATCATGTAGATTTAGCACTTTAGAATTAGAATAATCTTTACAATTATTAGGCTAATGCTGGCGGACAGTACAGAGTTTAAATTACTAAATTAATCGCGATTATCCTATATTTCTGAACTGGTACGCCTTTCCAATTGGAAAGCTCTGCATTGAAATTGAGCTCAATTTCAATGAGGTATTCTAACAGAGTCACATGCTCACGCTATGGCATTGGTTCATGGAATCAATTTTAACTGAGTTGTTGTTTCCAACCATTTTTCAACCGCAACTATTTCGATTGCCTGATCTCGTTTTGTGCAGTATCCTGGGCCATTAGAGAGTTTCCCTCCTCTTTTTATGCTGATTTCATATCATCTCGTATAGGTGTCTTCTTGAGCACCGAATGATGAGTTATTCGTCGAATATTGCGGAAGAGAATGTTTGAGGGTTTTTCAAGTGAAGGTTTTATTTCCTATAGAGAATATGCATAGCTGATTTTTGAACTTTTCTATATGTGAAGATTATTTTTTGACTAATGTAATTCTGCGCTTTCTCCGGGTTTATGCTAAAATTGTTAGCGGGTGAGATGTCACTAGATATATGTGACATTACGCTGATTAGGTTTCAGGATCGTGTGGCTATAATGCTAGTTAAAATTTTGATATCGGCAAAAGAAGTTTGTTTTAATAAAATTTTAATAAATTTGATTTAAATATTGAATAAAATTTATTTTAGCTCAGCGATATGGATGATATTCCTCTCCCATTGGCCTCCCTGTATAAAAGTGATGTTCTACCCTCGTTTATATCTCAAGAGGAATGAAGATGAAACAACGCTCCATCGACCTTTTCAGTGTTTGTAGATCTCGAATTAACTCGATGAGGATTGGAACTTATCCATTTAGTTAGTTTCCGAGTGCCTATTCCCTTAAGCGGTTCAATTTGAAAGCGCTCGCGGGGGCATGATGCGCCGAATGAGGCGTCGATTTGGCAGCTGGAACAAGATGTGGAACCCGATGCCGATTACAGGAAAATATATATTTTTGAGATCAAGCCTCACGGGTGTCTTCGGCTCTTCGCCGTTGAATAATGATTGAACAACTTTGCACTTATTTATAGCATTTTATTTGCTAGAAAGACGTAGAAAATACGCCAAGACGGTGGGTTTAACCCTATGTTATCTTTGGCATTGCAGTAGTTAACTCTCTTCAAAATGAATATTGCGTTACATCACCCCACTGAACTCAATTATTAAATCTGTTGTTTTACAAAACACTGTTCAAATTAATTGTGCGCGGGAGAAGTTTATTTAAAATATATTGTAACACTCCAAAAGAAGTGGAACGAAATAAAAATTTCACAAGGCCATGGATTATTATTGAACATAAATTTACGTTAAGTTTCCCTGCTCTTTAGCTTGGAGAAATGAGAAAAGATGTGAAATATTAAATTCCGTTGAAGCTATTTCATGTGACACATATGCAGAGCCATTAGTGAGGACACGTAGCTCCGTTTTTTTATTAATGTTTATGTAGTTCACTTCCTTTAATAGGATTGCTAAGTGGTATTTCCGTGAGCTTCGGAACTCCACTCGTCTGGAGGACACATCTGTGAACAATTTATGTCACATTGAGTGAACGGTTAATGCTGTTAGGTCGTACTTTTTTTTATTCCAGATTGGTGTGCCTTGTTTTATATTTTTTCTTTGAGCTGCAAATGGATGAGAATTGTGAATTTTTCCGCAGATACTGCGAGGGATTTAATGCATCTCCATATAATTCCTACTGTGCATATGGTTTTCCTCCCTAAGGGACTGAAATGCTAATCATAGTAATTGTTCCGCTTGTGGCGCACCGTAGCATTTAACGAGTTTCCGCAGAAAATAAGTCACGTTTTTTCGAAAATAGTTTGCATATTGGGTGCTCGTGGCCAAAATAAATGAGGAAAGCGTCGAAGGGAAGTTTTCCGTACCTTATCTCATCTGCTCAAAATTCTCTGCATCAATTATTTCACGGGTGATTATTTATTTATTCATTTCATTGCACTTCAGTGCCATGATATTAGGGGACTGAGAAGATAGGCATTTTTTTTAAAGACTCCGAAAATCGGCACTTACCCTTATAGTCTCCATAATTGCGTAAAATTTTTACGCTTGATTTTGATTTTTTTATTTCAATTTTCATAAATAGATACCAGTGTTCAAACAATACGTATGCAATATAATTTTTGTGGAGAAATTATAAACATTTTTAGAATACAGTTATAAAAAATGCGGCAATTACTACACTGAAAAATACTGAGAATACATGATAGAATATGTGGCATTAGTAATAAGGTGAAAATACATTTTCACCTTATTACTAATGCCACATATTCTATTATATATAATCAGAGATATTTAGTTGGTACGTCTTCGTTGAAAACGAATATTTTCAATTACTCCCTTACCTTCGCTATTATGATATGGTAGTGCTTAGAGTAACATGGTCTTGCATGCCCCAATTTGCGCGTCGTAAGTGGTGGACTCGTTACAGGGATTCATTGCGCGAGGGTTGCCATCGAAGCCAACTGTGGTGTCCGGGAACATTGCCAACCTTGGTTTCACCAAGGAAGGAAAATCGCTTTTGAGTTATTTCATAGCTTTTCCAATAAAACACATGAGGCACCTCTGATATTTAAATATCACCGTGCTTATTTTTGAGCAAGGCGATTTTATTGGTTATCTAATAATTATTTTCAAGGAGAAGGAAGGCTAAGTTAAGAATCGAAGCAAAAATGAAGAAACTAGGGAATTTTAAACATTTCACATATTTGGGTGGTATTTTAGAGGCATAAGGGTGTAATAGTTGGCAGATTTGTGTTGGCGAAAGAAGCGTTAGCCAACAGGAGGAAACTGTGATCAGGAACGTTTTGTAAAGATGTAAAGAAAATGTTTATGTGTAGTTCTGTATGGATCCAAAACCTTGACTTAGTGGATAAAGTTAGATTAGTGCTCTCGACGCGATATGTATTGCAGGTATAGGTTAAACCGATATTCGTCGCTTTCAAATGCGTACCTATTCGTAGAACTGTATGGTTATTCGTATTTGAATACACGTTTATACTTCTAGTTGTTATAAGTATACTTTGAATTGTGTGTTAATACGATGCAATATGTATTGCAGCTATACATTTAACCGATATATGTTTAAAATGTCGCTTTGAAATATGTGCCCGTAAATATATACTATTATTCGTATTAAATTAAACGTTTTGTAGTTGTGCATACCTATGTTTTAAAGTTTAAGTAAATACTAAGGCCGTGGCTCCCCGGAAAATTATTTATCCCGATATTCATATTGTGAAGTCATCGGATATCCGGAAATATTTTAGGCAAATATGAGGATATTTGCCAGGAACAGATTATGCAGATTACCGGATAGTGGGCGAATAGAATATTCGACGGATAGTGGAAGCATACCACGTTCTGATAGAAAGAATACAATCTGTTTTGCAGCTTTTAAGTACCTATTATTTACCATATATTTCCACCTTCTAACTATGGACTAAGCTGAAATTACCTACTTAGTAAACATATGTAATGTAGTTACACTAGGGAATGAATTTAAAATAAACCTTATTAAAAATATTTAACCTTTAAGGTGAACCATGTGGAAGTTTATTATTGCCTACGAATATAAAATAAATTAAACCAATTATTTCACTCCTTTTGGGAGAGAAAGATATTATAAAGGTTCGTTGTTAAAGATTTCTAATCGAAAGAGATTGTTGATGGGCCCGATTCCCAGTTATGATATTGTTCACCGTCAACGATTAAAGAAAAAACTGATTTGAACTCATGCACTTTATTTCACTCCTCTTGATGTGAATACATCGCGCGACTGAATGCCACTGGTCTGACGCCCCGCCGCCGGTGAGCAAGCCATGCGGCGAGAAAACCCATGCTACAGGGTTCACACGGCTCACAACAGGGCTGCCACTCCCAGCCAACCATGAGTGGGAGGGAAATTCGTTGTGACATATATCTTAGATACTTATGGGTTGACTTTACCATGATGAAAAAAATACTTCATGTTTCATATTAGTTGTGCCATTATTAAAGTTTGTCATAGATTCTAATGTCCCCTGAAGTAGTTAGTTAGTAGAATGAAAGTGCATTGCTCATGGACGGCAATCCGCGGGGAAAGGACAAGATAATTGAGTTCATTGCATTAAGTGTGAGCCATATAGGTACATATAGGTATTTCAGTGTATAAAAATGTATAAAACATCACAAGAAAATGTCAAATGCCTTTTAATGGTAAGCCGTATTGTTTGAGTTCGTTCAATATCAGTGACAAATTTATTAAAAGGAAAACATTAAGATGCCACAAATATTTTTTACATTTTCTACTAAATAATTTCAGGGTTTTGAGAAAGAACTTGTGTGGTTCTTTAGGCAGGTTGTTCCACAATTAGAGTATAATATTGAATTACTACCCACGAACTACATCCCAGTATCAATCGAAACCCACGGATTGAAACCGCAAGCAGTTATCATACGGATAATAATCATCAAAATGGAATGTTCTTGCTCTAAATGCATGCTAGAAATGAATCGGAAAATATTTTGTGGAGGCTCTTTTGCGTGATATGATATACGAGAGATATGCAGTTTCAATTACCATCATTGCCCGTCAAGGCTCTTCATTTCTGCCTTGCCTCTACCAGAGTGTTATGACTTAAATCATTCGAGTGTCGGTGGAATGGAGGCGTGGGATGAAGAGTGAGGACTCCAATTATGAAACCAAAGTGAGAGAGTGGGAGCGAGAATCGAGATGTAACATTGGAAAGGAAATTGGTGAATGGGATTGAGCGCGTGTGACGCACGATACACATTTATCCAGCCACACTGATCACGAAATATTTTCAATCGATTTACGTGCATTCATGAATGGTGTGTGGAATAAGTTCTAGAATTGAATAGAAAGAAATGTTCGGTAATGCTTCTCTTAAAATGGAGAACAGAGGAACAAACCTACACTTACACACTAGGAGATTTTCCAATTAGCACTGTTAACCATGTAAAGTACCTATGTAGGTGTCATCATTTCGTCAGGCTTTGCTTGAGGCAAACATTCGCTGGTGAGTTACCGCCTCGAGGAAGGATTTGTAAAGCGCATGGTGGGATAGCCAGGCGAGGAAAAGTAAAAGAGACATGTTTTTTCTCGTTAGTTGGACCACGGAATATGCTGCGAGAATACGGAACCCTACTAAAAATAACATGGATTCAAGAATTAAAAAACAGAGGAAGGCCAGCCCTTTTCGTTAAAAACCGTTACGAGATGACTCAGAGCGTCTGCGAGATTACTACGTGATTTGGAATTGGAATCACTAGTGAATCTTGCAATCTACGGTAGATTTACGTATTAAATAGATACATACCACTCGTGTGATTTTGAATGCGACTTAGAGGGAAGCAATCCAACCCCCACACTACTCAGGCAAGTTGGGCAATGCAATAAAATTAGAGAAATAGCCGCCAAGTCAAACAGATAGATTCAAGAATTCGTCGCTCCCTCGCACGATTCACGACCGAGGAAAGGAGATAACTAAACATCCATTCCCTTCCCCTTTTACATACCTCCTTTTTTCTTCCCTTTTATTCACGGCTGGTGTCCTAACCCTCTCTGCCATACGCCCTTGCGGCGGATTTCGAGGTATTATTTAGATGTAGATACAGGCAAGACGGAATGACCGAGATAAGGCCCTATCCTGGTGCAGTTTTCGTATCGCTTGGCTGGGAACAACGCGAGAGTAACTGCCAGGGGGGTTGGACTTAAAACCGAAATGCGTCAAAACGCAGTGAGTGGAACGGAATGATAATTTAGGCGTTCCTTTTGGTGCTCCAAGAGAGATATTTGACTCGTTTTTTTCCTTTCTAATATCACGTTGAATGAAAATTTACGTGAGGATGGTGATAAATATTTAGAGGAGTGCCGCTCCTGGTACATCTGTTGAAAAACGGCACCGTTTGGGCTGATTAGATTTTATAATTTTCTTCGTGCGTTAAAGCACTTTCATCCAATCGTTTAAAAATACGTATTTTTTGTTCTGCTTGTGCCTTTAGGACAAAGAGGGTGGTTAGCGGGTTCTACTGGCTAGCAATAATCCCCAGAGCATGGTAAGATTTAAATGGAAACAAATATTCAATAATTCCTGAAATAATAACGTATTTCCATTGACTCTCAATAGAATATAGAATAGAAGAAAAGAATATAAAAATAGTCGAGCCATAGGATTGGGGTATATTTGCAGAATCCGTTGTTATGAATTTTAATCTTAGTTTGGCGTACGTAGGCCAGTTTCTCCATCGTAGAATAGTTTTAAACCTCAAGGATGTGAAAACCGTTATAAACTAATGACCAGATCAGGATGAATGTGCAGGTAGAGGTTACATTGGAGGTCATTCTAAATTTTGAGGAGTGAGACTCGAAAATCTGCTCTACTATATCGGTTACGTTAAAACACAAAATTAACTCGATTTCGGCAAATTCACACGCCTGTACGAAGCATTTGATAGGCACATAATCTTCCTGGCGAGATGCTATTGTAATATTCTCGCAGAAAAAAAAGGAAAAATGCCGATATGCATAGAAGGATTTGCCTCTAAAAATGTGTATCAGCCCGTCATTGTTCCCGTTCGGAATGATTTATTTATAAATCCGTGGTGGCGTCGATGGTCGCTTCATTGATTTTCGACGTGATGGCAGACGACATGAGTCACCGGGTGATAAAGAGCTTTTCGCGAAACTTTTGGATGATGTAATCGAGGGTGAAACGAGGCGTTTCGAACTTTGCGAACAGGGATTAGGTCAGTTAGTTTTGCATACCCGATATTTATTGGGCGCGTTTCACCAAGCGAAGAAAAAAATGAATTTGCGCATTTTTCTTTCTTTGACGTGGCTTTTTACACTCTGTGATGGATTGCTGGCACGGAGGGATTGGATGAATTTTTTCCCGCCATCTCGGAATTTCCCGGGAGGCCATTGTTCCGCCACGCGGGCTGCTCTTTAAATCTTCGGTCATTTCGAGAGAAACCCATAATGCTGCCCAATTTCTTCACAAGTTGAGTAAATGCTTATTTAATTAGAACTGGAAACATGCGGAATGGAGACGTGGTTGGTGGCTATGAAAACAGATTTTAGAAAAACGTTGAAATGACAAAATATGTTTCGGCATATTCTTTTCGACAAATTTTCAGTTTTCCGAGTTTTAGTCATCTCACGATCTTCAATTGCCATGATTTTAACGGGACTACCGATAGCAGAGCTATTCTATTTTTTCAAGCTTATGTGTCTTTATTTTTGGATATATCTGTTGGCAAATATAGGTTATGAAATTCTTGCCTCAAATGAATGAGGTAAAATACTTCGATTCGTCATGTTATTTCTTGGTATATAGGTAGTTCATTGGTGAAGTTCCAATAATTATGTAGATGCAGTTACTATATTAAGAAATGCACGCCGCTACCATTCTGAAGGGCAAAAATTCTGTTCCTTATGTACTTGGATAGTTTTTCTCCCATTATACTTACCATAAATGGGTTTATTAAATAATCCTCTAATTTTGTGTATGGCTTCAGTGGTGGAATTAACTGCTTTAATAGTTCCTTTGACTGAATTTCAGTCTCTGCCGTAAAACTTCAGAAGCAGTCGCTCGGAATCACATAAAATAGCTGTCTCAGTTTCCATCGAACTCTATGGGTTTCATTTGAGATTCTTGATAGTATTTCTATAAGGTGGGGTTTACGAATGATTTAGCCTAACCGATCACTTCCCCATCACCCATGTCCGGGATTTCGTGCCGCGACGGGAGAATTGTGCACCCTCCGCCCAGCAGTGTACTGCGGACCGCCCCGTTCGAAAGAGCGAGGGGAGGATCGCAGTGGGGGAAGGGGCACGCGTCTCCCTCCGCGCGATCCCCAAGTCCCGTATCCTTCCTTCCGCCGCCACCCGTCCTTCCCATTCTATCCACTGCGACCTAGACGGTCCCCCCAGAGTGGGGAGAGCGACGCCGGCATAATGATTGGAGGTCTGCGGACCCTTTAAGGCGCCCTTAACCGCCAAAATCGATGCGGAAAGCCTTTCTCCCCAACGTCCACCGCCGGTTGTGCCAGAGAGATAGAGAGATAGAGAGAATGGAAAGGGAGGGCTGTGGTTTTATAGAGCTCCCCTCGCATTCTCCCCACCAGCAAACACCATCGGTTTCGATCACTCTAAGATCACCACGATAACAGAAATATTTTCCGCAGAATTGATCACTTCTATTGCCTCTCTCTTTCTCTATCCAGTTTTTTTTCTTTCCCGGTTATTTTCTCTTGATTCCTCCTTTCTCCCCCTGCGTTCCATCTACCGTCATCTGCTTCCACATGCTCTTCCGTCTCTCTCTCTCTCTTTCTCTCTCCCCCCCTTTTTCGCTCCCTTTCTCACACGCACTCGATATCCCCCTCGCCGCGCTCTACCCTCGATCCGTACATATCATCCCGCAATCCATCAGCGCGACGGAGGCCGAAAACCGCAGAGCTATCCTCTTCCAATCTCGCCGAATGAGCGCCGCGCATCCACCGTGGCGGTTTCTGACACGATCGAGCAGTTAGCAACCGCCGAAAGCACTTCCATAACCAAATTCCGCATTACGCGCGTGCTACCGCCTTTCTTCCCCTACCATCCTTCCCCCTCTTTCCCCCCCTTCCCCCATCCAAATCCCGCTCCTGACAACGCACGGACATAATCTCGAGCACCTTTCTTCCCTCCACCTCCTCCCGGCTCCATTGACGCCGCGATCACTAGGGGCCATCCTATGGCCGGGAGATTATTTTTTTCCGCCTCTTCCTCCCATTTCCAAGGGTCGGCGACGTTCCCACTTCCCTTTCACGCATTGCTCCCGCATTTGGGAATCAAGGAGAGAACTTGGAGAGCGCCCATTTCGTAATCCTATCGCAGCCTGTCTATTCCGTTGCCCATGCTTAAGGAATCGGAAAAATGGAGCTCTTCGAGGGCTTATTTCAGGAGTATACCTAACTGGACGCTTATTCTATGGTATGGAGCTCTTTGTTCTAATTACTCCTCTTGGACCGGAAGTATTTCTGCTGCAGAAATTATTTTTTGGTTGTAATTAGAGGGGCTTGGAATAACCATTGAAGGAATTAGCATATTTTGTGAAATAAGCGAATCATCCATGGGGATATAAAAAACACAGAATTTCCATTCTGTTCAATTATTTTAGGATAGGTAATGTTTTTGGTTGCCTACCTGCCGAACGCGAATTTATATTTTCTACTTCCTTAAGAATAATAAAATGGGTTGATTTTCCCTAGTATTTCTACCTTTTTCGATATTTAAATTCTGGATATTGGCTTATATTTGGTAATTTTATTTGTTTTACCGGGCAGATAAATTAGGATATTTTCCTGTCCATAAAAATTAGTTATAGCAGATAAAGGAAACTACACAAGTTAATGAGAAATACCTTGAAAGCTGTTGTTCAAATTTTAAGGAAGCAGTACCACTTATTGTGTGGAATTTAATTGCTTATTGTTTTGCATTAATCAGATATTTGACTTTATTAAAAAAATATTGGGGCAGTTGAGTGCTAGGAAGACTTTGTTTCAGCTTTTTTTGTTCATTTAACGTTACATTTCATTGAACTCTCAGTGTAATCATAGAAGGTAAGTACTATTCGGTTCCTTTCGGAAACTGGACTATTTATTAAACTTTTATGAGGATAAATATTTTGTCTTGCAATCTTTAAGTATGACGATGATTCGTCGACTGTAATCACGAACTATTGAAGTGTTAGGGTATAGGCCTTCCACCATAAATCTCATTTTGCATTCTTTTCATGGTTCCTTAACTCATTTATAGCGCCTGAAATCTATACTGTTATATAAAATTAGCTTATGGCTAGGCAAATAAATGTAATTCCATAATTAAAATATGACCTACACTATTAAGACCGTTTGTGTCCACGAAAAAAAGAATCCTGTTCTTTGAAATTAAATAAAACGCATGGTGGATCTCATAGGTATAGATTTCGATCGTCAATTTTTATTTCAAATGTGAACTGAATTACAGGATCTCTCGAAGTAGACTTGAAATGATTTGTTAACAAGCATGTGAAATTTGATTCTGAATACAATTTGGAGGAAAAGAATTTGAATTAGAATGGGGGAAGTTAATGCGATCAAAACGTGGGAAACGGGTGAATTTCGGGGAAAAAAAGAGATCCCTGGGCATTTGGGCCACGTCGTTTCACATTCCCATTTTCAACTGTTGGAGCTCATGTCCGTGCTATCCCCCCTCTCCCCACAACTTTTTTTTTGAGCACGTCATTTAATTTCATCGCACACGACATCACTCATACCTCTCGCAGCAAGCAGTAGCAGCCTGCTCTTGCTCCCCCTTTCCCCTCCTCCTTCCCCCGAGCTCTTATCCCCGCCATTCCCTCCCATGTTCTTGTTTCTCTCTCTCCCTTTAGATCTTTCTCTCTCTCACTCTCCCACTCTCGCAATCTCTGGCGTCTGAAGCGTGAAAGGGAAATGCGGTCAGAGTGGAAGCGGTGGATGATGGGAAGCCGCGCCCCCACGGACCGCCGATTTTTACTCCCATGTTATTCCTTTCCTTTCTTGCCTCCTCAACTCCCCTCTCAGCGTTCGTCCGCCGAACGGTAAGTCTATAATAATCAGTAGGATTTAACTTAAGACTCTATATTGCATATTGCCAGGATGTTTTGAATGATTTTAAGCCTCACTGCTGAACCTCACTCTCCCGTCTTGTAACAGTTAAGTTCAGTGTCTGGGTACCCTAATGGAACAAGTTCAAGGATGGTGAAATAGGAAGGGATTCCCTAATGGCGTTTCCCAAATTTCATTTGCTGTGAAACCTTTGTAACTCGAAGAAAGATTATAATCATATCGTCTTTTTATACGATTTTGAATCCTGAGATAACTATAAAATAGTAAAAGATGGTGACGAAAATAGCTATATAGCTTGCTCATTACTTCTTTTATCAACTTTAAAAGCAATATTTAAATTTTAAATTTATTTTTAGAACACAATGATGAAATCACAATTGGAAAAATTTTTAATACAGGCTTTTCCTCAGTTGTCATTGGTGCGATAAAAGTTTTTAAGTTAAAACAAAATAATTTAGTTTGAAACCCATTTTTATTTGTTTATTCAGAGTAATTGATCACTTGGATAATAAACTCATGATTATATAATTAAGATCACTGGTTAATAAATATAGTGGAAAATACATGTCATACATTTTTTTGCGAATACGTTGCATTTTAATGACAGACTAAAATCATTTGAGCCAAACTTTTCAGAATATAGAGGTTCAGTTCCGATCGACATACACATTTTGCTTACAATACATTTTTATTTTGACCTTTCACCCTTGAATAAGTTAATTTTGAACCTTGAAATTTTAACCCTTGAATAAGTAAATTAAGAAATATAATCGCTTGCGTTTGGAATAGCTCAAAATATATTCAGGGTGAGATCTCGCTAAGGAGATTAAGCACCCATTTCCTAAATTTTTTGATAAAAATATTCTCAGTGTTAGTTTGGCAAATTAATGTTTGTGTAATGTAGCTCCGCAGATCATGCGTATGTGCTCTTCCATGCTAGAATGACCCAAAGTGACAGTGTGTCCAAAAACATTTTAGACCTCAAATTATTTATCTGAATATTTCTCCATTATCTTAATTACCCTTCGCCGTATCCCTTATGTCTTTCTCTCTCTCTCTCTTCTCCGTCTACCTACTCCCGTTTCCTCTCCTGCCGTCCATTGTCTACTTCCCACCCTCTGCAGGCATTTCTGGTTTACGTCCCTCTTACCTCGGGAGATCCTGTTCCCGCCTTCCGGGGGAATTTAGTCAGGGGCCTCTTATTACTAGGGCCGCCATGGTAGAGCTCTTCTCTCGCCTCCCTTCCCTTCTCCAGTGTGTAAAAAAAAAGAGCCGCAGGGCGAGGTGCATTGCAAATGAGTGGTCACGAGGGGAGTGGTTGTAGGACGAGCATCAATTTAAGGGGCAGACGTTGAGCCAAACACTATAGTTCTCTCTGGGTTGCGTTTGCGGTTTCATTTTTAATCCCACGCGAGATGAAGAATGGCTGTCATGGACGAACAAAAGATGTTCGCAAATTTCCTCGGGCACGGCGAACAAGACCTCACGGGATTCCACAGCAGCAATAACTAGACTCGAGAAAGTGACCACGTACTTACCAAAAAGGTTTTATCATAGAACAACCTTAAAACACATTTCTAGCGTTCAATTTTAGATATTTTTGCTTCCTATCTCTATGGGGATCTCTATAGTGATGGCTGTATTCCCACTTTCATTTTCCGC
>LYUA01000566.1:434887-448171 GCA_002093875.1 Calopteryx splendens | reverse complement strand
ATATATATATATATATATATATATATATATATATATATATACATATATCGGTGATGCAGTTTATTTCTTTAAGTTTATCAGCTTGGTCTGATCTGCCGATGTAGTGTGGTGCATTAAAAATTCCCTCAAAGTCACGAGTAAACTAGACTTTCCAGTACCTTTATAAAAGTTGTAACTTCAATTGCCCTCTCCTATCTTGTAGTGACTCCCACCCTAGTTGCTCGAACTGCCCCGTCAAGCTTATTCTTTTCTCGTAACATTTTTTTGCAAACTTTTCCCAAATACTCGAAGCATATTCTAAATGTGACCTAACTAATGCGACATAGAATATATCCTTCACTTTCTCATTACGCTTACCCACGACCCGTCTAATGGACCCTAGTTTCTTCATGGCAGCCTCCAATATTCTCTTAACGTGTGTTCCCCGTGAAAGGTGTGGTGTGAGAGTGACCCCTAAATATTTAACTTCTTCTTTCTCCTCAGTTCGGTTCCGTCGATTTCATTCTTAAATTCGCGTGCCCCGTTCCTTTGACCCCAAAACCTAATCACTGTTCCTTTCTTAAGATTGAATTCTAACCCCCATTCCTTACACAAATCGGAGATGTTGTCTATCGCTATCGCTTGAATATTTTATTTCTCTGTAAATCACTGTGTCGTCGGCGAATGATCTGATGTTGCTGTTTAGGTGGAGTTTAAGTTAAAGAAATGTTTTAAATGTTTTCATAATACCGTTCTTAGATAAATAACATGAATAAGAATAATGTCAAAGTATATTGGTAGTAAAAACAAAATATTTATGGAGATGGGAAGAAGATTATCCTCAATGAAGGCGGAAGAGGATAGAGGCTTTGGGGTAGAGCATTTGGTTATTGACCGCAGGGTCACAGATTTAAAAAAAATTGGTGTCGTTCTAGGCATACGCAGCTATAAATTTCTAAAGGGCTGTGGTTTTCTGAGCAACAGAACTTTTTTGTTGCAAAAGGAAACGAACCGGCCTCCCTACACCCTGAAGGTTAGAATTCACGTGCACCATACATTATTAGTAGGACGGGAACTCATCCTTCACCAAGAATTTCGGTTGATTATTGTAATGATAATTAGGTATCTCTTAATTCCGGGAAAATTCTGAATTCATTTTAAAATTATAGTTGAAAAGTTTTAACATCGTCATAATCAGATCTCATCGTTCAAAGATTTACATATTTCCTTCATAGTTTTCCTTTACCATTGTTTTATTACCTTAGTGTATTTCACTTTTGGAAATGAGATTCCGATGAGAATTTCCTCGTATATATGCCAAAACTGTTAAGTTTGCTCCTGGCATGCATTATTCATTTGTTTTGGTTAATATTAAATGAGGATTTATCAGAAATAGGTTCACGATATGAATGCGCCATATTTGTACGCTTGAGATCACAAATGGGCTTTCTCACATAGGTTAGGTACAAGGATTTTGCGTTATTTTTTCCGTCGCGATTGCTCTTAATAAGGTTTTGCCCGGAGTCCATTTTAAATTATTATTTGTCATATAATTAGCTGAAAACGCTGAATTGGTTTCCTTGATTATTGAGGTAGGATTCACGTTTTCGTCCCTACGTTTTCATTCATTCTTTGAACCCAACTGCTATGCGTGGCATATCCTGTTTCAATGAATTATACATTAATATAGTCAGCTATAAGTTTTCATCAAAAGTTCATTCTATCGAATTAGGAATTAATTCCTTCTAGAAAAAATATTTTAAAAATAGAACTAGAGAGGTCACATAAGTACCTAACAGATTGCAAAATGACTTAAGTTCTTTTCACAAAAAAATACCATTATTTATTATTATTAACGGTTCTTTACTGCAATAGAATATTTTGGTCATTTATTAACGAAGTTTAATCGTTTGAAGAATTTACTGTGTGGTACTCTATAGTGAGAGATATGGTTGAAAAGTGCATCAACGCTCCGCCGATTGTATTTTCTAGGCTTGATCATTTTCATCATTAGAATAATCACACGGAAGTTGATTTAGAATGGTGAGGGCGGAGCAGTAACCAACAATTACCTTCAAATCTTCTTCCCGAAACTTTTTATTAACTGAAAAATCGCATCGCTTGAGTTATAATGGGGTCGTCTTAAGGCATCATCAAATATATGAACCCGGTACCTACCCTCCGGTCAGTAAGCGATGATTCTAATCACTGGGTTTGTACGCCGCAACACGGGAACGGGAACTTTATGAAACATGAAATAATAATATCTGATAAATTAACACTCTTGAAAATGTTTCTACGTAAAATACCAATGTAATAAAACACCTTAAAATACCATGCCATAGAATTCCGTTTCGGAATAGCTGACCGAAAACTTATCATACAATTAGGCACTTAATTCTCTTCCACCGCCTTCACGAACACAAAGGAAGGAAAAATGAGCGCAGGATTTTCATATTTTCCGTCTGTTTTTTTTTAATCGCTTAGGTAGGTATATATCGTTTCTAAATCTAGCAGGGTGAAAATGTGTTTACGTAGTGAAACGATGTCCATTATTTTATTTCTCCGGCTTAATTAGCCAAAACAAGATTTCAGTTGCTATCATTCAGTTACTCAATCAACTTTTTATCAAGATGAAGGGTATGAACTGTCCCGTTTCCATTTCCCGTTGTTGAATGCGACATTCAGCCTCCAATCAAACGATTGAAATGAATGCTGGCATGGGGAGCGGTCTGTTTGCATTCCTTAGTGATAGTGACTGTTCCTAAAGTGGCACCTTTTCTTTCAGACTAGTTTTAATTTCATTTCGTGCGCAGGATAGAATGCTCTACTGAGATTCCTCGTGGGAAGTATGATGAGAAAAGGGCTCCGATTTCAATGTTAGAACGTGCTCACCGAGGGGAAACAAGTTTTCGGGCCAATGATTTACCATTTGTACTCTTCCTGAAGTTCAGTTCCAAAAATACAGGTCATTATAGCTCTATTAGCGCTACTGCGACCCATCCTACTGTCTACTACATTTAAAGGCATGATTTTGACTCGAAATTAAACAAATCCGTTTGCTCCGAGGCTTTGGGTATTTTATTTCCCTTTCAATGATTAAATATGTATGCATGTGAATTTTCAAGAACTGAATCACGGAGACCTTTATGATTAGGAAACTTAGCATTGCTAGGAATAACGTTCAGCATAAAGCAAAAGTGTTCGTAGAAACCTCTGCTGGGTCACTAATCAGGTCAATTTGAACCACGGTTAAGCTCGTATGATACATTTTCTATATTGATAGTAGTGAGTTCGTGAAATCCGTAAGACGGAAGTGGGGCGGGGAAGAGGGAGGAAATAGTACTGAATTCATATTAAATGAATTGTGAAGTCGTGAAAACCCAAACTGTATAGAAATGCTCATTGATGAAGGTTCTCAGTCGAATAAATAAGACAGGATCGTACTCTTTGAGGTCGCTAGGGTGATGAATAATTATTTCTTTTCATCTATTTATTGGATCCGATGAGTTTATTTGGTGATGGAATGGGACTGTGGTGGACGCGGATCCCTTGTGACGCAAGAAAATATCAAGTAAAATGCTTGCAATGATGCAATTGTTAATTTTTTCAACAGTTTGGTTATACCTTATTACCATAAAACTAAGGACGTGCGAATGCAGTCCTATTTCTCCTCGGCCCCTCCCTCCGCTCTTCCTTACCTCCTCTGCCCGCCATCTTCGTCTTGCTCGTCACCTTCTCTGTACCTACTCAGTTACTGCTAAAATAAGAAAATTTCTCATGCAATCTTACCCGAGGTTAAACCTGCCAGAGTGCTTCGCAAAATCATTTTTTTCTGCTCCATACAATAATCAATGGTTATTAAGTAATAAGTGGCTGAAATTTTATAGCCCCGAATCGGTAGTTGGCTGGGCTAATCTCGAGGGCAGCCAGCCCACCTGTTTAGCCATGGGATCAGTGCAACCTGATGGGTGGGGGTGAGTGTGTGAATTCTGATGTTTCGTGCCCTGGAAAAAATAATGGCAAGCGACAGACAATGCTAATTTCCATTCCAGGATCGCAAATCAGCATAGAGAAAAGGTGTAACACAATAAAATATAGGTACCTTCGAACCAACAGCATAATGACGTAATTATTATAAAATTAAATTTTTACAGCCCGTATACGATTTTAATGTATTCATTAGCAAATGAATAAATATCGATTACATTTCTGAAATGCCTCTTACCATACATATCGGAAAGTAGACAAAAAGGAATGAAGATGTAACCTCCAGTTATTGGAATTACTTACGCTGTGAATTATTATTTATGCTGGATATTTGACTAAACGCAGCGCAATAAAGAAGCTATTGCCAATTGCATGACTTTGCATATAATTTTTATGACTATACCTGCGCATTAATAATTAGTTGAAATAATATAACCCATGGTGTACCTTTACATTTGACGAATCTGGTGGAATTAGTCACACGAAGTTTCCCGTGGTTCCACCTAAATTCTTTGAGTTATTTAGTGGAAGTTTTTTTTTCTGAAATGTCATTTACTCTTGATGAGACTTGAGTGCTAATGTTCTATTTCCTCAGTGGATCCTTCGGCCAGCCGGCCGGCTAGCACTCTCTTTCAACCACTGTGACCATCTTTGTCACCTGCGACTTCAGATCCTCCCGAAGTCCCTGAAGCGCAAGTAAAATGGTTCCATCTAATCCTGTCGTCATGGTTGAACACATATTTTTGCATATGAAAAGCCAAAGAGCAACTTGGCTCTTCAATTTTGAAGGAGTGAGAGATCATTGCCTCTTCAATGCAAATGAAAGGGTTTTAGAACGCCCAAAATCGCTTTGATGGGGTGCTTTAATCATGGAACATTCGATTTTTCAGTGTACCCTTGAGAAAAATAGGCCCTAAGAAAAAATCCTCACTCCAACCTCCACAAAGCCTTGTCTTCCAGGGATGCAAATACGCCACCTCTTTCCACCCAACCACCCCCTCCCCTCCCTCCCCCTTGCATCCGAGTCGTCGCCTGACTTTATGACGTTCCTCTCTGGGAGGCAGAGATTGGTTAGGACTCTTTGTTTCCTCCTTCCCCATAGCATCAATTTTGATTCATCCCAGTCTCCTTCCTACCTCGACCTTTTCTCTACATTTCCTCTAACCCGTTGTATGTCTGGTCTGTATCACCAATTCTCTTTAATTTTTCATTCCATCCTTAAGATTTCCTTCAACGGATGGAAAAAATAATTATGGCTCCCGTGTTTAAGATGCTGGAGAAAGGAGTAAATGTAATACCCTGCAAGCCAATACTCTGGTGCTTGGCAGGCTATTACACATTACTAAATTTTAAGTAACTAACTTATTAAGAAGTTATAGAATCTGAACGGAGACAATAATTTTTATAAATAGCCATACGTGCCCAATAGTGTCTAAGTTTCAACTACTACCCCACTCATATACAGGTCTCCCCATCTTCTCCAGAAAAAAAAACTATCCGAGCTACAGTTTATCTCTATAATCTTATTATCGTTATCTCTAATATCACAGTATGGTGGGGTTTCATATATTTCTGTAAAATCATCACAATAGAGACTAGTTTCTAATATTGGTAAGGTATGTATTCTACTTTCATTTACCTTTGGTCCTTTGAAATTTTCAGAACCTAGCCCTCTCGTCTATCTTCCTAATAATCTCTTCTGTAGTCCATGGTTTTCATGTCCTTTTTCTATTTACCATTCCAAATGTTTTGCTTGAACCATTCGTAATTACTTTTTTGAGCTGCTCCCGCTTTTATACCATTGTATCCGTCACCATCTCTCTGATTTCTCTCAGCTGCTTTCTGGTACTCCTTTCTTTTCTTCCCAGTGAATGGCTCTACTTTCCATTTTCTCCTACGCCTTCCTTTATTCATCCCCTCGAATTTTACATCACACTTCTCGAGTGCTAAATTATGGTCTGGATCTGTATCCGCTCCAGGAAAACTGTATGAACCGATGAGGCTGGTCCTAAATGTATTCGTAATCACAACGTATCTATTCAAACTGATATCTCCCTGGATCTCCCGAAATTTTCCATGTGTGCCTACGCCTATTGTGTCGTTTAAACCAGGTACATATTAATTATAATAAGGCCACTCCCCCCCCCCACAACACTGCTTCTTCCTACTGTTATTCCTTATTCCACCACCACCGTTCACCTCTACCTCGTTCCTAGCTCTCCCTTCGTCCTCCACCGCGTTTCAGTCCCACGTCACCATCAAGTTTTTTTCCTCCATGATTCCCCTCAAACATATCCTATAATTGGTCGCATTCACTGTGTGGTGATGATAGAGGAATTTACATTGAAGATTGCAAGGGTTGTTTGTTTTAGAGAATAAATATTTGTTAACAGTCATTAGTATGATATAATGTTTTCTGAGAAAGGTAAAAAAATACACTGAATTTCTTGATGAGAATGTAGTCATATTGTAAGTGAAATGTTAATTTCTGAAATATCTAAAATTTTGATGGTATTTTAATTCTTTTTCGTTTTACTACAATACCTTTCCTGCACGTTAGGTTCAAGACTGTTGTGTACAGAAATTATTGGAAAATGGCTGAAATTTGTATTATAATAATCCGATTAAGTAGGTATGCCTAATAGTATATGGGAAAGTGAATAATTTGAAACTAGTATAATAATCTAAGTTGTGGATAAATTCATCCACTGCCTTCGGGAACGCATTATTTGGATTATTTATGGACCATTTTTATATTCTATGAGAGAACAAATCAGTTCTTGAATTATTCCAATATGGATCTTTTTGTCGCTCGTTGCTGTGCCATCGAGATTTGTTGTGGTGGGCCTCCTCCTGTGTCCCTTCTCCACTCCGTCCTTTCCCGGCCCTTGTCGTTCTCCTGCGATCTGACTAGAGGGGTCCTTGGCCCACTCACCCACCCACGCCCCTCTCCCATATCCGTCCTCTACAAACACGCCCCTTATATATATATATATATATATTTCCCTCCGCCACCGCATGGCCCTTCTGCCCATGATGGCGCACCCATTTCCCGTCCCGTGTGGGTATTTAATCCCACTCCCGCCAGCAACCCCTTCCATCGCCACTCCCTCTCCCTCTCTCGTCATCATCTGGGAATCCCGAGCATTCTGGGTTTGAGTGCCACGCCTTACAGGGCTTATGGGGGCACTCTCTCTCTGTCTCTCTCTCTCTTGACTCCGAAATAATAATCGTCCGGCAATTTCGCGTGGCGGTAAACGCTTTGTCCGCAGGGATCCCAGCTCTCGAGAGTCACGGCGGCGAAACCCGTCTTGATTCCTTATGGTAGGTTCTCTGGGGTGCACGACATTTGGAGGCAAGAAGGATGTATATTTTTCAACCCCGGCGTCAAACGCACGCAGCTGTTTTGCATCGGTATTGAGTTCAAATGCCAAATCTACGTCGAAGTCAAAGCCCCGGCATTTGAAGCAATTATTTTGGTATAAAAAGTTTCTGGTCTTTTTTTTATGGGAGTACGATGCTGAAATGAAAACCGTTATAACCTTCCACAGAGTTTATTGACAGAACACTTTCATAATGGCTTTATAACGTTTAAAACGCGGTCTGTGGTTATTGAACGCTGTGGAAAAGTGCACAATTTTCATTCCTATAATATATTTAATAGGTCGCAATATATAGCCTTAAACGTGTTGTCAGAGTTTACCAATAAAATTCAATCGTTGCATTAATTTTAATTCCGTAATATCACTATATAATCACACAATAATATCGGGGTTGCAGATTTTTATTCTCTTTGTCAAAGCATGATTTCGTGAGCTGGTCGCTCTACAACACCAGCAGGAAAACTGGTTCTCTATTTGCATATCCATTGCATTTGGGAAAAATTGCTTAATGGGGCAATCGCTTAATAATTTCCCAATTCCAGTCTATTTAAATGACTTATCAGTCTGATAAAATTGAAATGTTCGCATAGACGATTATTTATTAGAAAATTGAGTCACAAAGAATAAAACACTAGCATGAAACAATGAATTTTCTGGAGGTATTATTTATGTTAATCGTTGGTTACGTATTTGGCGGTACCTGGTCCTTTTACACAGTTTTAGTATGCAACTGCAGTAATTAGTAGGAGTTGGATGGAGCATGGGTTTAACTAATACGAGTAAATATCGGTATGGAAATTACTTATTAGTTAATTTAGATTCTCCAATTGTTTTTACAAAACTATGCTGATCACTTCAATCATTTTGACATTTTCCCAAGCGACTTCTTAGGCTTTTGTTACAATGTTATTCCTTGTTCATCATGCTCGTTTTAATTTGTACTTGCCTATTACATTTTCACGACAACTTCAAAACCGTCACAAGAGCATGTAGCGGAGTGTTATGATGGTGACAATAATGTAAAAGACACATTTGTTTTATTAAGGAAACTTTTTCCTTCTCTTTTCTACGCGAAATTTGAGTGAAGGATTAACGCGCTCTTTGAATCTGTGAGGCTCTCCCTCCTAATAAGCTCCTACATACCTTCGGACACATTAGGGTAGTATGGGACTTAGATTACGTCCTCTAAGCTCAAGTAAATCGAGTGAATACGTCAATCCTACTCGAGGGATACTCTTTTCTTAATCTGTAGGTTATACCATGTGTGCAATTTACTGTAATTGGTGTAAACCAATTGCGTAGATAGACGGGCTGATTAGAATAAATACCCCAAAAGGTTTTTACCACAAGAATAGTTAACTCTCCTAACTCCTATTGGTAAAATTATGAGTGGTGTACATTAGAAGCATATCACCAAAAAATCGATTCTATCTATTGTTATGTCTATCTATAACTATTGTTTTGCATGTTTCCTATTCGTGTTTAGTGGACGCAAAACGTAATGAGCAAGTTATAAAACCACCCTGCCTAAAATGGTGGAAATGAATTCGAGTATGGACAGATGGAAAGGAAGAACAAAATAGGTGACCATAGACATTTGACCTGAGCTTTTGTTTGGGAGAAATAAATTCTTCGGATGAAGTGACGCTGGAGACTGACGATGAAGAGTCTGAATCCCCCCAATTGTTTATTCCGAGTACACCACTTGTGTAAACAAATCATCATTTCATTTGATTGTCTATTGTTAAAAATTAAATTATTTTTGGGACACGTGATGCTTTATGCTTAAGGTGATCAATTTATTTTTAGCAATGCCTGAGATGTGTAATAATCGGAGTCAAGGCATGTAAATTATTTTAACGTCTTCATTTTTCTTTGAGCTGAGCGTCTTATTTTGTTTATAGCGAAATAAATCAAAATAATTTCAAGTGCACTCCATTAACCAGGGGCTCGAATCTTTTAATATTTTATTCTTGAGCGTCGAGGTGCTCATGATTGAAGGGCTTTCCTCCCGTGATAACTTCCAGATATTGCTTTGATAGCAGTGCAGCAAGTTTGATGTGGAATTGTGAAGACCGATGATTTCACCACAGATTATGTCAGAGTGAAAGATTAACATCATAAATTTTTTTGCTAGTGATTTAAAGGCATTGCATGGAGCCCGGTGTAGCTAAAGGTCAGATTTATACGGGGAGATTAGATATTGATCATGCCACACGGAGCGTTTGCCGGCCATTTCTATGAGGATATTGATAAATCATGGCAGCAAAAACTGATCAATATCATACCAAATTTTAATTTACCCTTTTTTGTAATATACAGTATAACACAGCAGTAGGTATAATTGACGATCACTCACCAGCAATTGTATGCATCTCCTCTTTTGGTTTTCATATTTTACCTATAATATTTTGCATTATTTTATTTTATTCCTCAGTATCATTGACGATATCTTTTGCTAAGGCACTTAATGTGCGTTACAAAACATTGTTTATGCCAAGTGTATACTCTTTAAGTTTATGTATACTTATAAGTTTATGTATAAGTTTATGCATAGTTTATGTGTATGTATTTATGTATGTATACTCTTAAGTTTCCGTTGTGTTCATGATGCTATGGATTCATATATAACTGAAGAACAACGTTGTTACTGAGTTTCAAAGGAGTGTATTTTATTTTTAAACATAACTTTGTGTGTCTCTGTGAGAATCAATAAAGATGATAAAATGTATATTTAATGTATTGCATACCTACTCAAATCAGTAGCATAGATTTAATAGATTCATTTCATCTTTCGTAAAAGAATCACAGCCATTATTTCAGACTCTTGACACTGAGAGGAGTATTAATAGCTCCAAATAGGTGGACTTGCTTATCACATGAAGAAATCATTCAAAGGGTTTGCATCCTTTTCAGAACGGGTACGAGATATGTTTCATAAATTTTAGCTGCCCAGGAGAAATGTTGAGCAAATATTTAGAAGGGTTGGGGATACTTCGCGTTTTCATGAAAAAGGTACTTAGTGTGTGAACATATATCCTTAGACATAATTAATTTTGAAAATATATTACTGCTGAAATGCTGGAGTTATTCGCGTTTTAGAAAAGCATATATATTCAATTACCCGATATTCTTCAGTTGCTTGCATAATTTCGAAGGTTTTATGCATGTAGGAATTCATAAATATATTGTTTTGTGTGAATTTGAAATCCATGCCGTAAAAGGTCTGTGAAAAACACCAGAAATGTATTTTCCGCATTTGAAGTTTATTTTCCCGAGCCGCAAACGCTCGTTAAAGTCATGGAAATCGAATGTCTTTCCAAAGGTTTCGATGACGAAACGAGATATCTTCCCTCGGATGTGCTTATCATATCTTTAAGATTCGTCTAGACGCAGCTTCGGAGGTTTGAGATTGGGAGGGATGAGGGGGATGCATAATGGGATTGATGAGCCGGCGAATGCGTTTTCGCGATTGAGACGAAGTGGGAGCACGGGGAGGGAAAGGGGGGGGGGGAATGTTCGGCTCCGCCAACCGGAAGGGTGATTCCATGATCATCGGCGTGGAAGAGTCGTCGAAAAATGTGCTTAAAAAATACCTTAGCGTAATTTTTCCGTCCATGGGGGACAAAAGGATCCCGTTTTTGTCGCGAATGGATTCACAACCAATCTCGTATGAATAAATTCGTCCATCCTCTTTCCACATCATGGTACGTAAAGTGATGGGCGGGTTCCCAGATTTAGCTTTCGTGGTAGACGGAAGCATTTACTCTGTGGTATCCTTCTTTTGACTTCCTCATTCTTTTCAAGTCGTGAGAACTCATTGTAAGATGAATACCATATGTGTACCTATGAAGTGGCTACCTATACACGTTATCTTTCAGATATGACGCGTAACTAACTAAAGAATTAAATATATGTGTAAATGTTCGTAAATTCATAAATAAAAGTTTTCAATTTTTCACGCAAAAAATGTAAACGCTAAATATATTAATAATGCACAATTATTCATGATATTTAAATTCTATATTGACCCCAAGGTATTTAAGGTCTCCAAGGACTATTAATAACAAGTCACGTAGGCATGGTAATTGGGAGATATTGTTTAGTTCAATAAAATATAAACTTAACAATTCATATTGAAAAAGATTAGATTTCGGTAGCAAGATAGTTTTATGAGTAGGCACATAAATATTTTTCCGTTTTACCCTCTTACAGAGTTTTCTATTCCTTATTTTATACGGAATTAATTGGCTATAGAATAAAGGATATCATTGGTGGGTAAAAATAGTATAGAAAGATGTAATTGTCAATTTCTCACTAAAATATTTCTGAAAACGTTTTTGCAGGCAATGTTTTCGTCTGTAAGATTTCATTCCTCAGCGATAAGCAGTAAATTTGCCACCTACCACTGAAATGTACTGTGGGGATAAGGTAGCATTGTTTCCGCGTCATTGAATTACTACTATATTTTCATCCTATAGGTAGTCTTTATTAGCCCAAGGGGTTCAATGCCGAAGCTTCTGTCAAGTATAACGATGGGTTGCATATTTATCCACTCTTGGTAGTATTTTATTTTCCTGGTTTAAGGGAAGATAACGAGATTATAAGCGATGCTTTAATGTCAACTATCCATTTCACTGAAAACTGATATCGTTTGCAAATGCGCCAATTGACCTGTAAGAAATTGGCTTTAATAGAATATGTTTATCATGCTTATTCATGCATAATAGCAGCGTAAATTTAAAGATGATGAAAATTCATGTAATAATGTTAACTGTAAAACTAGAGCATTCTTGTGAAAAATCCTGGTATTTATCTGGTGTGCTAAGTATTTTACTTTCAAATTTGATAATTTAAATTATATGAGGATCATTAATTACCATTATTTTGCCTTCTGTAGTAAACATTTTGTTTAATGACATTGCAATTTCTTAAATTGCCATTGTTTCAAGAATTTAGCGAAGATAAGTTTATGCATCCAGGAAAGGAGTAGTTCAATGTCAAGTCCCATCATTCAGTAGTTCAAAACTCAATTGCATATATTCAATTGATCGGAAAAGAATACGTGTTTTATTAGTTATTTAAGAAATTTTAAATCATAGTTCTTGCTAGCGTGTAAAAGTCTTTTTTAATTCCATACTTTCGAGATAATTTGATCAGTATAATATAAATGTGCATTTATAAAATGTGTGCCAAAATGAATTATACTAAAACTGCTCTATTTGTGAAATAAGGAAATGAATGTTAAAGCAGAATGATATAATATTTATTTATACCTACGAATTTCCCATTCAAAACCATTTTCAGATGTAACTCTCGATTCTTTTAATCACATTTGCATTGGACATTTTTTTGACGCTTACTGTAGCGTATCATCACGTCACTTCATCACACAATGGAATTCCGCTTTATGCTCCGTGGGAACATCGATTGCGTTTTCATTGCGTTACATCTTTCACGCCACATCGCTCGAACGAAAATGCCCTTCTCTCTTCATCACTCAAGAGCCGTTCTTGGCGGCAGAAAAAATTGGCGAGCGGGTTTAAAAAAGGAAAAATCTTTTCGCCCCCAAGGTGCGGCGCGTAATTGCTCGGATTGGTCACCTGCGATCCGCCCGCGGTGGAAGGGGAACGAATGCAAATTAATTCGTGAGTCCGCCACATGGCCGGCCCCCCTCATCCTCGCCCGCAGGAAGTGCGGGACGTTTTGATTTTTATCGCGGCCACATATGAATGGATCGATTGGTTAAAGCAGGGAAGTGGAAGAGCGAGCGGAGGCGGTGTGCTCCTCTAGGGGGTGGAATAACCGATTTCCCACCCGCTGGTGGGGTAGGAGTGGGGTGGGAGTGGTGTGGGAGTGGGGTGGGGGATGAGGAGGCGAAGACCTTAGAGCTCCCCATCCCACCCGCCCTCCCCCATCGCGGTGCGAACAT
>LYUA01000566.1:374752-385045 GCA_002093875.1 Calopteryx splendens | reverse complement strand
CGCCCCCCCTCGCCTCCCTTGCATGCCCCCTCAAATTCCGCCCCCATACATCTTTTCCCAAACCACCTCCTCCTCCTCCTCTTTCTTCCTTCCCCCCTCGAACCCTTCTCCCAGGAGAGCACCACCTGCGAGTATCCTCTTACTACAACGGTATATCTTTGCGCACTCCCCCATCTCTTCTCGTCCGTTACCCTCATGCTATTCCATCCCACCCCGCTCCCGTCTTACCCTCCTACCCACCCTGCCGTACGACTGCCGCCCCACCAACCTCTCCCTCCCGCCCTCCTCACGCGGGCGAAATTGCATTCCCTTCATCCCTTATCCGTTCTCCAGGAGCGGGAGGATGGTTGAGCGTGTGGAGAGACCGGTAGATAGACAATCTACGCGAACCGCGCTTAGTTGAACGTAAAATGTGCATCGCACTTATTGTTTTCCTCCTCGCTATCCTTGGGTTTTCCCGGCCAACCGCCCCTCTGCTCGGATGTGCTGCGAGTTTTTCCCGATTTTAAACAGAAATTACAAACTTTTTGAGCAATTTATGTTGCGAACTATGGGGAAATAAAAAATGACAGAAACCACTGCAGTGTTCCATAGAAATTATAAATGCGACAGAGTTGAACTTAAATGAGAAAACCGTTTGAGCAGAAATAATGAGGTGAATGAAATGTGTGAACATAATGACTTCTCAAAAGAGCGTTGGAGTTTGAATATTTAAATTACTATACTCTTCTTTTGTGTTTGTTTGATGCACAAATAATCGGTTTGTTTTAATTCGTAGATATCATTTTTAAACTATATTGGTGCTGAATCAATTCACATATTGATAATATTCAATATTTGAGAAATTTTATGCTTCTTAGCCATAATAACATGAATTTATGCTTAGCCAACAGCAATTAAAATTAAAAGGAGCTGTGATCTCTGAAACAACAAGAATATTATTAGAAACTCCTTGGAGTGTCAAGTAATATTCTTTTTAGCTTCGGAGATTACACCTTATTGAAATCCTTATAGCCAGCTAGCTCACCTCACTTGTACGTGATCGAAAAATGAATATGGTTTACCTCAGCTCTGTATTCCTTTACTCTGTTAGGATATTATTTCTTCGTTGCTCCCTGCCATTTCATCTCCAATTATTTGTTTGAGTATCATGTTCTCCAATCATTTATTGCACTTTTACGCCCCTAAATAAAACGAATGGATACAATGTGTGAATTTCACCAGCTTATTTATGTAATAATAACTGTTTTATGACCACAAAGTTGAATATAATATGAGTATTGAAGCAGAATGGAGGAAAGGTAAAAAATTCTTTTTTTCTCACAAAACGACTCCAGTTATTAAGACATTTCGAGTATATTATTTTGCGTCCTTGTACAACTTTTGACTGAGGGATAAGAAGTTATTGTATCTAATACAATGCCAACTCTAATGAAAACTAGAAATGTGGAGATAAAAATGCTTTGCCTTAACACATTCCCTTGCATTGTTTAAAATGTGTTCACTTTTTTGCGATGGGAAATTTCTAACAAAAAATATTAGTTCTCCGTGAGAGCCGACGGGGTCTATTCGTGAAGGTAAACTTGTTGTTTTTACGCTTCCAGGAAAGAGGCGTTGCCCGAGGGACAAATCAAATAGCGCAAAGCTGCGCGCATGCGAGTGAAACACGGAATGAAAAACAAATGAGGGTCTCCCATTTACTGCTGCAGCGCCGGCATCTGTTTCCAAATACTGTTCTGGGGAGTATTGCGTGCAAAATAAGCACTCCATTTCACGTTGTTCCCGGAAATTGGACAAGTGCAGTCCAAGAACCTCTTTTGCCATTTTTTTCTCCACCCATGGCATTCCCAGTACGGCAATTTCAACATTGAATTGTAATTATGTATGAGATTTCAATGCATCGGGTACAGCCAAGTACGTGCTTCATAAAAGCTTTTGCAAGATTCTCAAAAAAGATGCTGATATGAAGATTTACATGTGTATATTTCAGTCGTTTTAATTGTTCTAAATTTCCTACTCAACTTCGTTCGGGCTCGGCTGGACCTTTTCTCCCACCCTGGTCGTGACCCTCGACCGCAAACGAATGCCTAATATTGTAGGTATGGCATTCTCCTCCCCGAAAAAGTTTGTGAAGAAGTTGAAACATTTGATACCAATTGAAATAAAAATCAAATGTTCCCGAGCTAATTTTTTCCGCCTTAGACGGTACTACTTTCGGATTCAAAAAAATAGAACCGTGTTACGTAAAAATTTATGTCTGGTCAGTTTTGTTGTTGAACCAAGTATTATGTAGATTTAACAATTCTGAAAGCTGTATGTTTGAATAGCGAGCATGGAACAAATTTTTTTTGAAAAATATCACTCTATTGGCTTTAAATATCCAACAGATATTCATATAACAGATGCATAGGGCCCTATAAACATGGTGAAATGGTCGTTTTGGCAATTTTCGGCGTCCATAAATGAAAAACTGTTATGTTCAGGCAGACAAAAATTTTAACTTAAACAAAGGAAACTACCTACTTAATGCTAGAGATTAAATAGTGAATAAAATTTTATACCCTCAAGAGCTATCGATGCGTTCTCAGAATCCATTTCACAGTCCCCAGTTTACTATTTTTCATTGTGAAACTATGAATATTTCTATAGAACAATTGAAAAAAACAATGCCTGAGAAAATGCGTAAAGGAGTTCAATGCACTACCGTATTTCGAAGACCTTCCGCATCACGTTAAAAACAGCACTCTTCCAGGGATGACTGACAGGATGGGAGCATTGCCCTGCGGCTTACGGGAGCTCGAGGTCTGTTGTAATGGCTCATGTGTTACGTAGGTTTTCGATTCTTTTATTTCACTACGCAGCTGAAGGGATTCTTAGTCTTGTCATAGTTTCTGTCTCCATTTCAGAATGAGTTGAACTGTGGCATGAAAAGTATTAATCTCGTTTAGACTGCAATCGTCACTTAGCTGTAGTGAAGTTGATAAAGAAATCTCGCATTATTCTGCCGGAAGTTGTATTTTCAACCATAGACACTCCTGGTATTTTTTATCTAATTCATTGCCATAAATAATTTCAAAGTTCGAGGTAAATGCTGAATAACTTGTAGTCTCTTAAATGATTTATGAAATCCTCCACAGCGCCTGTCAGTCGGAACCGAGGTGTGGTTGCCATAGATTAGCCTCTCCACGGTGAAGCCTTCGAAATCTTTTCAATATGTATCCTTTGAGTGAGGTAATTCGCCTCACTGATTTCTGTCGATAAAACGCCGGCTGTGGACATTATTTCAATTGTCAGAGATATTTGGATAAAATGGCGATTTGTGGACAGTAATGGAACTGCGTAATATTGTATACAGTTCGTAAAATGCGCATTAGTCTCTACGTAGTCCCACATGTAGGCTGATAAAAACATTACTTTTAAAGTCTCAGCAATAGCTTCTCAGTACTGCATTAAGTATACAACATAGCTACCAATGTATATTATGAAATGCAGGCATGGTAAATGTGAAACGTAGATCGTAAAAGTTATATGATTTGTTTCAAGGTAATTTTCTTGGTATTTTAAGGTTATATGGTCTTAAGTGCTGTATAGTTTCATATCAAATCCCGCTCCCGAGTCTGAACAGCTTTATGCGGAGGGGTAAACAAAAACATCGCCGTATAATGCAGATTTTCCATCATGATTATAGCGGTTATGCAAACCATGCACTTTTATTTTATCATCATTATTCAGTCATCATCTTAATTTTGCATTCCTCGATTTGCTTTGGTCAAATTTTCTTCAATTTCTTCATTCATTACCCTATTTAGCGCTTACGTCTTAAGCTGAAAGCCTCATCTAACTCACTGTAAGACTTTCTCAGTAGTTATTGATTTTGAATTGTGATTCCTGTGTATAAAAATCTTCATTTAACTATAGTTTCATTGATTATAGCATTTTGGAGAATATATACAAACATATAAATCATTTTATTTCCCAAGTTTCTTTATAACCACGTTCTTGTGTCTATTAGAGTTGGAGAATGTTTGGTAAGCGCCGTATACCTATGGAGGAAAATATTAGGACGGTTCAAATATTCGAATTGAATAATGTCTTATCGTTGAGTAGAGTGCTATGGAATTTAATGTCCTACTAGCCATCAGCTGTTGTGTTCATCAGAAACCTAGCCTAACCGTTAGACTCCTATTAATATCTATAGGGAAAAAACAATTTTGTGGTTTCCACAATTTCATTGTAGGCACGTTGCACAACGCGTTTCATGCGCAAAGAATTTGGTGGTGGTCTCCTCCAAATTATTTCCACTTGATTAGTACTGGGAAATTTATGTGCTTGCTTCACTCCTTTTCTGTAAATAGTTCACATCCTTAACGGTGAGTATCAATAACAGACATAACTTACTTCATATTTATCAAAATATAAATTTTATTAATCTATTTTCTGATTTCTGGGGGTACTAATTGGGGTTATTGTTTATTTTTTTATGAATATATTGGTTCTTCTTCCACTGGTAATCCTGATTTTCGATTCCAGCATTATTTTATGACATAATTATATTGTAATTCTCCTATTTATGCGTAGATCTCATTTTTTGTCGTCGGATTATCTCTAGTTGTTGCTTTTCTTTCTATTGACTAACGATCAGGATATCCGGGACTTTTTGGTGCGATGTATTCAGCAAAGGCACACTGAAAGATAAGAGGAATAGGATGCATAATGATCATTTTTCTAATTAGAAAACCTTTTAGGTCAACTTGGATGCTTGAAAATAAAGATTTATGTCGTCGCTGACTCAACTTCGTTACGCGTCACATAGCTACTCATTAAGGAATTCTCCAGCGATGCTCAATTTATTAAGTACTCCTTATGCCTAGAAGAAATTAAAATTTTTTGAGAAATAGTGGCTGTACAGAAATGGCTACTCATATACCATGATTAAGTAAGATTGATGTAATAGTTGATAAGAAATATCCGTTTTTATGAGAGAACTAGCCATCTTGAGAGGGATAAAATATCATGACTTCGTGATGAAAGAAGGGTATCATTGGGTTCAGCTAGGAGGTGTTTAAGGGTAAGATTGGAGCGAGGGTCTATCAAGTTTGCGACCGAGTTGACCGGCAAAGCGATTACTATGAAAACCTTATACATAACGACGTCCCTTTTGCCCTTCAGTGATTGATGGGCCTGACCTTTTCTAAGTCATCTTTACAGGCACAATCCATTGAGGTTCGACATTCGACTTTGCGCGTAACTGCTCACATGAAACATTTATGCTTCTCTCCATATTAAATTGGTTATTTCCGAATGAATTTTAGCTGAGTGGTCGCTTATATTGTTTGTATTTAATGTAAGGAAATTGAGTAACTCAAAATAAATTGGAAGGAGTCATGAGAGGACCTAGGCTAATTGTGAATCAAGTGGCACTATAACTCTTATAATACTTATTTTAAACCACTTGGCAGTTCATGTAGACAAGTGAAAATTAGTACTTAAAATAAATTCATTCTTTATTTATCATATTGGAGTGTGATTTTTTTTACTTTTGGATGTGTGTTAATTCCTAAGGATTGGTCTCGATTACAAGACCGTTCGCGATAAATCGATTGATAGCTCTAGGTATGTGATGTGCAATGTGGATGGTATTTTTAGCTATAAAGGTGAAAGCATCGCTTTTACGACCTTCACAAACGAACGAACTTCCTTTATGGCTGATGGGCCTTTAAAGGGAATGTCAACTTGCGACATTCAGGAGGCCGAATTGGGTCAAGGGATTTTTTGGGTAGACATCAACATTTATTTCGAAATTCCTCATCTCAGTAAAGTTCATCTTCACGTTAAAATACTGAAAGTGATCCCATGAAAAAACAATGATTTTTATTGGTCTCAAACATTAAATTGCTGACTTCATATAATTGATACTGCTATATTTTTGAACCGTAATTGGCTGGTGTTGAAAGAATATTTTTGTTTTCCTTGTCCCATTCTCGAGGCTCATGCGTATTTAACATTTCATGCTATAAAGATTTTTCCTCTATGGTTTTATTAATTTTTAAGATGCTTTAGGTGTATGCTGATAAGATGATTTACACAATCGCGCAGTGTTTTATAACTTGCAGATATTGCATGTTTAATAACGTGAATAGCGAACCACTAGAAATTCTGTATGAGTCGTCATTAGAGGGAATAGTGTTTCACCTATTTTACGAGTTTTACGTAACGTTTTTGGGGTATATTTTTATTTAAATATTAGTAGATTACGAGTTAATCGTTTTTAAAACATGCGTATCTCTTTTAAATACCATTATATCTTGGTCACATGTATTTTATTTGCTTCGTTATTCGGCTCAATATATGTTTCCCGTATTGTTTCAAAGAAATGTCTTCGAAAGGGAATCGTTCTACAGTTAGATTTGAAAATATTTTACCAAATTAACGGATGAGTAAATGGTTACTCAGAAGAAGTGTCTTCACTTTATAGTAGTATATAAAAGTTCAGTCTAAATTCTGTTCTCAGATCATAATCCATGTGTGTTATTTTCAATGCCTTTTGCCAACAGAATCACCAATCATTTGGCTCGGATAGTATTGTATTTAAATATTTTTGGGCACAAAATGAAACCCGGGAAAAACAGTCTTGCCTCTTTCTTGTCTTATTGCATTCAGCCTGTAACTCAGCATGGCGTGTGTTAAATATATCCTTAACTATCAACTCTTATTTGGAATATACCCTCGCAAAGGGATCGCAGCTTGTTTTTCCTTCCCTCCGAGATTTTTAAAAATTCTGCTCTAAGCATGACCCAGCCGATCGATTCCTTCGAGAAAAAGGACCGGTCGATATTTTATCCCGTTTAACATTCTTCCCTTAAGCACCCTCCTTTCTGTGAATTTGAATGCAGCACATCCCATTGCAAGTGGGCTCCTTTACCCATGCGTGTGCCCAAGCCGCTCATCCTCCTCAAGATATAATAAACCCACTGAATCCAGTCACACCAGTAAGGCGTGCGTCACCGTGCTCCCCACTCCATCACCCCTGCCTAACCCTTTAGTAATGTTATTCACTCCTTCCACACATTCCCCTTCTCCATTATGAGCATATTAATTGGTAATTCAAATCGGATCTTTCGTTTACCTTTCCCTATCCGTAAAGCCTATTTCAGTCAATGTCTTGAGATTTGAAAGCTTTTTGAAAATTATTATTGGCGTAAATTACATTACCCTTTGCTTCTTTTATACCTATCTGAGAACAAAATTATAATCTTTGGTCAAACGCCATTCATGCATGATTTCATTACTTTGTGCTATTATACCGCATCCTATCGTTTTAATAAATTTTGTGTGACATAAATTCGTCCTTTCCGGTAGTGTAGAACCTCATTTCCTGTTTCTGTTAACTTTCATTTAAGGACATAGGTTGTCGTAGGTTTTTCACATCCCTTTTACGAGTGTGTGCTTTCCAGCATGGGTTTTACAAGGATATCCAGATAATATTCTCACTATGTTTTCGTCACAAATGCAAATATTTGCTTTTCTTATTCCTTGCTTTATTTCTATTCTTTTTTTATTATATTGTGGCTAAGGATTAATTGGGGGTACACAAGGTCTCAATATAGCCTTTTATCCGTGCAGAGCGACCAAATAATGCCGCATGTCCCTTCTCTCCGACCTCATTTTCTCCCCTGCCCATTTCCCTTCTTCGCCCTCCCATCTCTTTGATTGGTTCACTCGCCTTCATCCTAACTCCCTCTTCTCCCGCATTTATTTCCTGCATAACCTTTAATCTCCAACCTGCATCATTTCTTCCTCCATTGAACACATGACAGTGAGAGATGCCTTATCCAGCCATTCCAAGATGCCTTATCCAGCTAATTGGTTGATCCACATAGCGAATATCATTGTCCCAACCAGCTTTCTGGCACAAAGAACTCAGCGCTCTCACAGATTTCAGAACATTAAATTTTATCTGCAAAATTATTTTCAGAATTGATTGGTTTTTAGTTTTTTTTATTTTTTTATCTTATCCTTTGATTTTTGTAAGTTTTTGTACTAATGCCCATTTTCTTGCAATAACCTATTGGATTCTAAATCATACTGTTCTTTGCAATGGGTTGAATGGGACAAGGAACATGATGGTACAGTGTCGCATTGTATTATGATCCCTATCTAGTTGCCTTTCTAACTATCTACCCCTCCTTCCGTCTCCCCTCTCGGGCGTCCTCCCTGCCCCCGTCCTCATTCCACCCCCCTACGCTTCTACTGCATGCTCGCCCTTCCTTCCCTTCCGTCTACGCCCTATCTTATTCCCTGCATACGATGCGAACGGATTTGCGTCACGTTAAGACGTCGTCCTCGATATCTACTCTTCCGTTTCCCCCTTGCCTCCACCACAACCTCTCCCTCCCCCAATCCCTCGCCTTCCCCTCTCCAAACCCACCCTTCTCCGGGGGAAAAATCCGCCCCCTTCGCCTCGCCCCGGCGGCGGCGGCGGCGTTAGCCACCACCTCCCCCTTTCTCTCCCTCCACGCGTCACGATCTCCATTTCGGTTCTCCCCCTCCCTTTCCCGCTCCCTCGATCCCCCTTCCTTTTCCCCACGTCGTCCTTATAACGTACCACCCGGGTCACTTTTATGACTCCCAGGTACGGGAAGTGAGAAAGCCATCCTCGAGGGGGGAAGGGGAAAGCGGCTGTGCGGGCCATAAGATCCACGCGGCGGAACGGGAAGTGAAGGGGCACAATGGTTGGATGGTTTGGAAAGGGGGGGTGGGTGGATGCGGGGGGAAGAAGGAGAGAGGACGACTCGCTGGGAGGCTGGGGAGATGGAATTGAAAATGGTGTTCGGCGGAGGAAGAAAACTGCGCGCGTAAAAAGGATTGGTGGAAGTGAATGGGGACTGATGGAATCATACAGTTGCATTTGGGAATGTGGATGGGTTGGGAGCGCACCGGGAGGATTGGCTCTCTTAATTAGAACGGGCTTTTACGAGGAGTTTTACGAAAAATATTTAGAAAATTACAAGTTTTATTTCCGAAAGAGACGATGCGGATTTGTAATCCTATTTTTAAATCAGATTAGTTCAAATGTAAGCAAAATGCTGGAGCGAGATGCAAATATCACTGTTTCAGATCCCACTTCGGAGACACTTTTTGTGGCATGCCCTGAGCTAGAAGAAAAGCCCACATTCACTTGCCTCACCGCAATTGCACTCAAAGTCTCAGCCACTTTCAATCAAGATAAGAGGCTTGTTTTATCTCGGTACAATCCCGCAGTGCTGATCCTGCGACGCTATTACTTTTCAAAAGCTGAAACATTCAATAGGTTTTATTTTTTCTCGTGGCAAAGTATAAGGATTTTCACGAAAGCAATCTACAAAATGGAGTATGAATAAGCAAAATAGCACAATTCAGTTTGCCAAACTCATCGTTGCCTCCTCACTTCTCACTTGTCTCGTAATATACGAGGGGAAATAGGGTCCCGGTATAATATGATTCATTGTCTGAACATTCATGCTGTGTATGAGATCACCTTCTAGAGCAAAAATCAACAATCAGAAATTTAATCTCCTCCCATTTATTTGCCATGCTGTACGAATCCACTCATTATTCTCATCCTTCTACGGAGCGAATTAAAGATAATTTTTTATCCCTTAATTTCATGGATCCCTCGTTGGTGATTCATTCCTCTCATGTTATTATCATCATTATTCTGTTACACACAATTTCAGCCTTCCGCCATCTATTTTCTTTTGCTGTTATCATACCTCTTTTTTTCTCTTTACTCTCTTTTTTCACATTTTGTTTCTACCACAATCTCCTCTTTGTTCAAACATTTCTCCATTTTCATTTCAATTTTTACCTTTGCGCACCCTCTCTGTTTCTTTAGCCGTTCCGTTGGCCTGCCTCACTCCCGCAGGCGAGTGCATTCCATTCACATAGCCATTTTAATGAAACGTTTCCTCACTTCCAGCTTTGTGTTGTCAGCTGCTAGCTAATTGAGTTAGGCTTATGCAAATACTACTGGAGATCGTCTCGATGACTGTGCTCCCTCCCTTTCCCACGCACGTGGGAAACAGGGAAAGTGGATGGGGAACAGGGTGAGGGAGTAGAAGATGTCGGAGGACGAGGTGGATGGAGAGAGCGGGAGATGGGATGGAAACCATAAGTGAAGGCAGAGAAAAGGGGGTAAGACGTGTGGTTCTAAACCGGCAGTCAGAATGGGAGGATAGTGGCCCATGTTCCTGGCGGAATTGAGCCCATATGGCCCCTCGCACACTTAACCTCTTAACCCGGTCCGCGACACGG
>LYUA01000566.1:329611-344767 GCA_002093875.1 Calopteryx splendens | reverse complement strand
GTTTTGGGGGAGAGAAAAAGGGGTGGAACTCATCGGGCATGGCGGTGAAGGGTGCATGCAGAAGAGGGAGGGGAGGTGTTTGGTAGAGAGAGTAGTTTGGCTGTGGGGGTCGGACGGTATTATAAGATTTGATTTTTTAACAGAGTTCGAAAGAATAATGCTTACTCGTACCCTCGTTTTCCTGCTGCCCTGCCTTTAATCGCGCGAGAGGAATCCAGAAGTAGCCACGCCTGCGCTTGATCTATAGGGAGAGGCCGTTGAAAAATACGGCAGGAGCCCCCCCTAGCAAACCTCTCGGAGGGAGTTTCGCATTCGTCAACTCCGTTCGGCGTGCAGGAAATGGAAGCGGGAGGGAGTTAGGGAAGGTGACGGGGTGAGCGAAATACCCCACCCTACCCCTTACCCTCGCGCGTCATCCCCTCTCCCACCCGGCGGGATAAAGAGTCTCCGCCCACCCACGCACGGAGAACTCCCATCTCGCGCTCGCTCGCTCCTTGATTCTCATTTTTTCCTCATGCCCTCCGCCCTCCAAGGCAGTGAGCCCCTGGGCCATAAATCCTTTCCCAACAACAACAACACAGCAACACGAGCAAACCTCTTTTAAAAGATATCTGCCTCCCGGACGGTGAAACGAGCGTCCACTGGCAGGAGTAGAATGGCAACATTTAGGAGAACAAGGGAGTGGTAGGGAAAAAAAAGGGTCATTTTCTCTCTTTTTTCCGTGAAGTCTGGAGAGCATCCACCCCTTTTTTCCCCTTCCGGATCCTTCAAAAGGAGAGAAGGAATGGTGGAAATAGGAAAACTCTCTCTCCGTGCAGTTCCCATTCTTTGCCCAAGCAAGCCAAACAATCGTAGCCAGCGTCCCGATTAAATCTGAAAATTTCTCGTTCCCCACCCTCTTCTCTCCCGATCTCTCTGCCCCAATCCTCCCACTCGGCCTTTCCCCATTCACCCCCAGGCTACATCTCACCTCTCAAACGGTTTATCGCTTAATCTGTCGCAGTTTGTCTTATTCCGGATTCGCTCACTTTTTGTTGGATCCGACACACGCAATGGGAGACGTCCTCTGACGGCCTGGTCCCCGTGGTTGCGACCTCGGTTCCCCGCTTAGGAACGGGGAGCTGTGACTGTCCCTTGCCCACTTAAATTACCACCATGCTTTGCCATTCAGGCAATATCCATCGGAGAATTAAACCTCCACGCCCCCACACGACGATTAAAGATAACCTGACAGCGTTGTATTCGCCAGTCTGGGGCAATTTATTGGAATATTACGGTTATCCTAAATTTTGAACGAATTATTCTTTATTTTTCTGCGTTGTTGATCAGAAATGCCAAATTTTGGTTAACGACTTTTCTTTAAAATCTATAGAGCGAAGGGTACGTTGATTTTCTTATTACCCTTACGTCACCTATTAGTTTTACATCTTTTAAAAAGTATTTCGTTACATAAAATACCATAACATGAAAGTAAATTAGTTTATGCCTGGCCTTATACAATTCTGGATCAAAAACTCATGTATTTTATTTCATGTAGATTTATTTTTTCAAATGGGATATTTTTTAACTTTATATCTGTATTTTTGTGCGTGAACATGGAAAAGAACAAAGAAATGCGGGATTTTTACACGCCGGGAAACCAAAATTTCCGGGAGAAATATTTCCTTGACTGCGCTAAAAGCTCTTTAATATTCCGAATACTGTTGGCACTCTTTTTGATAAATGAAGTATAACTGCAATACATTATTATTTACTTCAACAGCAACATTAATTGTGAAAATTTTCACGCGAGTCCTTACGTCGCACAAAATTACCTGAAGGGTGTACTTAGAAGTCAAATGGCAAAACTTGATTACATATTTAAATGGTATACGAATGAATTTTTTTATTCAAATTTGTTTCAATGAGAAAAATAATGGGTTGTGATAAATCTCTATCAGCATTCTCTTTTTTATTATTAGGTAAAGTAATAAAGGAAACTGCTCTGGAATACTTTGTAATGGCTCTGATTTAGCTTATTACCTCTTCTAGTATTTATTTCAGGGTGCAATAGAAATATGGGAAAATTATCTCAGCTAAATATCACCAAGCCCCGAATCATGATACTTTCTTTCCTAAGTTTTCCTGTGTTTTAACCTTTCATTCACTATGTACGTCTAACTGAATAAAGGGTGGGTGAAAGGAAATTGGGTGAATTAAAGTGCTTGACTTCTCTTAATGTTGTATCATTGGTTCTATTAATTTAAAGCCTACGCCAATAGACAAGATCCATCAAGGAAAATAAATTTATACTTATTTTTTTACAACTGCATAAAAATTTTAATTTTAATTCGTTGAAAAGTCTCTTTCGATATCTATTTATAATGCGTGCAACCTAGTGAGATAGCACCTGAATAAATAACTTATTCCTAACTTCAATACTCCTTGAAACCTCATTTGTGTTAACATAACAGAAATCTTGGCCTGCACCAATGCCATTAAAACCCCCTCGTGGAGAAAATGTAGCAAAATAAAATAAAATTTTCAGCCGAAGCCTTTGGGTATTTTTCACATCGTTAATAATTTCAACCGTTCTACCGTAATTACGAGATTACACGTGAACACATTTTGATTTTTCCGCTTTTTTGGAGTGTTTTTATTTTAAAATTTTCTGGCCCATTAGCGAAAACATAAGGGAGTGTATTTCTTCGAGTGTGAGGACGGCTCGTACACCACATTTCTGGACATTGCATCTCAATGGTTCTTCTCGTTGCATTTAATAGTCTACCTCTGAAAAACGTAACTGTGATGGAAATTTTGTAACCTAAACTTAGTTTAATTGCTACTCTATTTTGCTAGTAGTTGAGATATCAAGGATTAAAACAATTTTTAGTGTAAATGAGTTTTTGCTTTTATATGCGAAAAAGATTGACAGGTTTAAATCATTTACGAAAGTTAAAAAAAATTTTGTAATAGATTCAACTCACATTTGAAAATTTTCTCTTCAAAGGATATTTATTTATTGTAAAAAATAGGGCATTGGAGAATATGAAGTGTGGTGCTTCGCCTTGAATAGAAGTTTATTTTCGAACCATCCCTATCACATACTATGATACCAAATTTTCTGACTTAGATGGTCTTGGCTCCATCATTCATATTCCGCTCTGTAGGGATTCCAAAAGGTGCATGATATAGCAGAAAAGGTGAGCGTGAATCGATTTTCCTCTATCTCCTGGAAGCAGATGTGGCGTTGGAAGATGATACCCAAGCCAGTGAATAAAACTTGTCTTGAGCCTTATAAGAAGCGCGATACGGAGGCAAAGCTTTCGCATACTAAGTATATTTTTTCTTAGGGTTAGATGCAGCTTTTTTGTCGCTGGTATCACCTTTCATATATTGAGAAACGGTATTTTTTTATTTTTGTCGCCAAGATACATGAATTTCCACCTTAGAATTGACTTCAATGAGATTTCAAACTTTTTTCCATGAATACCACGGACGGCAGTAATATGTCAGTACTTATCATAACGTCTTTTATCTGTGAGTTAGAATTAACTTGAAATTTACCCATTCACATTTTCCAATAAAATGAACCTTTTAGTCTCGCCGTGAGAGCATTGAAGCAATTTCATTATATTTAAGAAGTTAAGATAAATCACAGGAATTTTTTTAAATTATTGATTGTTCTCTCAAATAAAAAAAATGTTTTCAACTAAGGCACTAGTACCAGGTCATTAAAATAGAGGCTATTCTGTATTTTTAGGTTTTTGTACACAAAAGGACAATTCGAGACACTCAGTACAATGAAAAAATGAGGAAAATGATTGATCGATCTTCAAGCATCATATTTATAGCATATTCATCACAAGAATGCTTACATTCAAATTTCTTTAAAAACAAGAAACAAAAGTATTTTTAAGGGATACATAAATTATAATATCGAAAGCCCTTGTGTAAAGATATTGAATCTATTCTATAAAAATGATTCACTTTTAATGATCTAAGTAGTTTTGGAGGCAAAGCAAAGAAGGAGAGAGAGAGAGAGAGAAAGCAAAAGGAAAAATGAGGATGACTTTCCCATATTATCTCTTTTCGCCCACACGTGAACTCCTGCTCTTCATCGACATCTTCCATGAAAGTTCTGCCTCCCAATGTTTTCACTTGCCCGGATTTTTGGAGGGATGCGTATTGGGATTCTTTGTAAGCTCCTTACCCTCTTTCTTTCTCGGAGAATTTTATCAAAGCCTCATTATTAATCAAAAGGCACTTACTGCCATAGATGTATATGTAGTTGGAAATGATTGAATGAAACAGACTCTTTACTATTATTTTATTCCCAGTTTCTCAGGTCATAATTCCTTCATTATACATCTTTATTAAATGTATATTTTATTTCGTTAACTTAAACTATCTAATGTTATACCTTGTGGTATGGGTTTTGCCTTTTTAATTGTCTTTTCCAAAATTTCAGTTTATAAAGATATATAATGAGGCATAGGAAATTAAGCATAGTAAAAATGATCATTTCAAAATTTGTTTCAAAGTCATGGTAATGAACCCGAAGGTCAGTTTGGCAGGTGAAGGCAGAGCTCACAAAGTACTAAGTCCAAAGGAGTATGAAATTTACTCATCAGGGCAGTGGGGTCAGTTCCTTTCCATGTGCCGCCTTTAGTTTCCCAGGATGAACTGGTACTCGAAAAATGGTACACCGCTTGAGAGAAGCAGATATTACCCAGAGGCGAAACTGAAATCGAACCCGGGACATCCGGTTAGTAGCTCAGCGCTCTACCCGCCGGACGACCGCGGCCCTTTAAAATTTATATTCTTAATCATATTCAGTAAATATCTTAGTCAAATGTGCCTAGTGTGAGGTAATGAAAAACATCACCTGCATTTAATTTACTAAAATAATATTAATGACTCCTATAAATGCTAGCTTATGATCAAAAATCGTCCTAAAAACATGAGAAATTTGGAATTAGTTATAAAAAAGAATATCCAAAGTATTTAATTTTCTTTCATTCCTTCCATGGCATACTTCTACACAAACCGTTAAAACGAAGTTTAGTAACCACTTCTTTGCAGTATTCATTATTTTTACCCAGAAAAGTCTTTTCCACAAAAATAAAATCATGTGGTGCACAATTACTCTCATTGCTGCCTCAATTTTGTATCTAAAAGGTTTTTTTGTTGTATGGCGTAAGAAAAAAATGGTAAATTATAAAGACATTCGTGTTTGACACATTTTACACATACTGACATAAAATATTTAATAAAATACTAACTAGGAAAGTTTCTAATTTTAATTTGAATAAAGAACAAGAATTGGACATAGTATAAGTTATTTTTGTTTTACGGGGAATTTTTTTCCTGAAACTAATAAGGAGAATGGAAATCTTTTGCCAAGATTTTCAGCATTTAAAGTATTAGGTTATAGAACAGTTTTACATCATGTCTTTTTTAAAGGGAATGTAGTTATCATTTTTGGCGTTATTTTACTACCATTTTGAGAATTAAGCCCGTCCATGATTTATTGCTGCAATCGATTTTCTTCCACGTATTCCTATGTATTTTTATATTAATTTTTTTACAACTAGCTATCCAAACTTTGACTAGTGTTACCCCAAACACCTATTTCATTTTTAAATTCGAAAATTCCTGAGGACGAAAAGGAATATTTATTTGTGCATGAATTGATAGGTTTGTACCGTGTTTTAAACGTGAAAACAATCGAGATCTGAGAGCTCTTTCCTTCAGTCATTTCCTTAATGGCACATTGGACCACTCACTTGTGATAAATTTTTTATTAAAATTTTAAATTATATTTAGCATTACAAATTTATTAAAAATAGGTATAATAGGAATTATGCTATTCATTTTCGTTATTCTTAGTGAATAAGTAGAGATAATAGTTAGATGATGTTGAATTGATGATGAATAGAAGTTAAGTGGAAGAGCAATTTGTAATTCATTTGTAAGTAATTTAGTAATATATTACAGCTATATTGATTACTCATTACATGTTGGTAAGCTTATTTCTGTGGAGTTATTTTTGAGGATATTTTTGCATCTCACTGTTTCACGCATCATGCATTAATATCGTTGGGTTTAGGTTTTTATAGTAAGCATTAGAAAGATTGACACAGTTTTAATGGTTAAGGATTATCTATTATTTTCCCAATAAATATCAATTACCGATCCCGAAAAATAAAAACAAGGGCATATATAATTATATATAAATAAATATCAGTCAATATTTAATTTTTATATCGGAGTATCACTAATGGAATTAGCTTTTATCGCTAAAGAGAATTTTAAGGCTAAGGGCGAAGTACCTACCGGAATTTGCGATAGCACATTTCAACCTCCTCTGATTTATATTAAGGTTGCTGTGACTGTTGATAAAATCATGGAATGGTAGTTCAATGAGGTTCGGAAGCTTTTAGAGGCTTTTAAAATTTAATTTTCGATTTAGCCCCTACACGACGCAGTCATTCGTGCAGTTTTGTGTTCGGCCCTAACATTTGTTTCTCCTGAATGCTCTTTGCAGTTTACTGATATGAAGCCGAGGGTGCAACTGTTGGCTGGCTTGGTGTGCCTTTTCATTCAGCACATTGTTGTCTAATTCGAGTGTTTCATCAAATCACTGTTTATTAAATTAACAAAAAGCAGTTTTCGACTGCTTTTAAGAAGACGCGAACCCCTTAGTCGTAGCACTACGTTACTTTGGGTTTAGAAATTACGTTAAGATGTAATTGTAAAGAATAAATAAGTCAAAAGTCCTTCGTAGCGTGACAAAGCGTGTTTCATCACGCCTGCGTGTCGTCGTGACTTCAGGAGTGCAGGCTCACACTATCCATATACACTCAAAAAAATGATGCAGAATTCACATAATTTTCAGTAAATATCTAGCATATAATATTTTCGGTCCACTATTTCGCTTGAAACCCAGCCTGGGCTAATGGCGAGCCATAAACTTAATGTCGTTTGTACTCTTGGGTTAAAAACTGTATTTTATTAACTATTCGATTCATTCTAACTCTGGAAAAAGAATTTAATATGATTGAAATGATTCACCGAAATAATCTTTTGGATTCCTTGCAAAATTCTTTCTATAACATAGGCGCACAATCCACCATTCCATGTGATTTATTCCTCATCCCTTTCAACCGTATCTTGCTCTCTCACCCTTTGGTTCCGATAATAATGACAATAATTTCTGAACCCGCCCCACTTCGCTTGCGAATCCGACCTCGCGTTCGTCCTTTTTCCTTTATCTATCTTTGGGACCTAATTTATTTCCTTTCGCTTTCACGCAGCTCTTTCTATTTTTCAAATATATTTTTGTACTTTATCTCTCATTCATGCATCTGGGACGATCCTAATTTACTGTATTATCTAGATGATAGTAATTTAATAATTTTATAGCTACATAGTTTAAGCGTTACATGTTGATATTGGAAATGAAGGCATTTTTGTAAATTACGCCATTGCAATTATTCGTAAGGTGAGGTTCAATGTTTCGCATACAGTACTGAAGTGAGTAAGAAAAAGGTTTCTTAACTATTCTCGTTATATATGAAGGTTTCGAATCATAATTACGACTTGCAACTCTTGCATTTGCGCTTGACCTTTCTATCGTGACTTGAAATCCGTTTCAATCGCGGTAACATATTAACCCATGCAGTATAATTGCTGGAAGCAATAAGAGATTTTCAGATTGGTGTTTCTCAACTGTTTGCCATGATTCCGATTAAAATGTGATAATGGCATCCCAGGGCGTAACTTTGCTGAGATCGCAATAGCTTTGCGTGAAATTCACAGTTCCCCACATAAAGGACTCCGTGCACTCTGCATTTCTTTGTCTCCATTGCAATAGAATTGCATAAAAATGCATCGCATGTTCAATGACTGTTTTACGGGAGATTATATTCACTTACTTAGGGATTTAGGTAAAGCTCCACACAGACTAGGCCGGTTTCTTTTCTAGGCTTTCCTAACATTTTCCATGGGATGCGTGGGAAGAGTCTGTGGTGATCTGTTTTCCATTTTATCTAAACATCAAAGGAAGTAGGATATGTTTAGTCCTAATCTGCGCTCTCGTGAAATCAAACTCTATGCTCAACGAAAAGGATTACCTATTCATCCTTTCTAATGTTCAACTCGCGTTACTATAGTTGCGGGAATCCTATCGTAAACTTTAAATTTTACCTCCACGCAATGATTTCTATCTAAGTTATTTGACTGTGTGAGTACAAAGAATAAAAGTGGGACCAAATGCAAGGAAAATAAAAATCTATTGATGAACAGATCCCTTTTCATATTATAACTCTTGTCTTTCAAATCGAAATTTACTTTTTTTTTTCAGTATAGTGTCCTACAACTATACTGTGATCCTCTTGGGCTCATTCATTATGCAAAGGCTGATGGTGAATCATGGCGGTGTTATTCTCCCATTTCTCGGCTCAAATAGGAGCAGTTGATTTATTTATTTAGTAATAATACAAGAGCAGCCATTATTTGGCGTTTTACATCGTATTTTAAACATTAAATAACAACGCGGCGAATCACAAACACCAAAGCCCTAGGTGATGTAAAATAATGCACCTATTTACGAATCAAACCCGGGACATCTGGTATACCAGGCAGGGATGTTGCCCCTATGGCACTGAGACTGTCAAATATCTGCACGTGACATCTAACTTATCACCAATCGTGAAAATATCTTTATCTATAGATGTTCTCCGCCATTTTACTGCTCTGTTCACGAAGCACGTAGACTTTTTTGGTTGGTTTCATCATTGTATAGGACCCGAATTGCACAAATGAGGCTTTTTTTCGGTGGTTATCCTAACTAAGCGCTCTAACTAATATGACTGCAGAAATTGATTCAGAAGTTCATTACACCCTTAATAAATGTGTTATGTTGGTTAATAAATGTGAGGCAACTGTGACCAAGGGACAAACTATATAAAAGAAGAAAGTGTAGGTACAATGAAATTACTGCTTTGGATTTGCAATTTTTAAATGAGAGACTTCACCTGTTTACCATTAGGAAAAAAACATTATTTCATCAACTACTGCCAACCAATAAATTTTATGAGTGATTGCCGAAAATTAAAAATAATATATAATACACGATGTAGAGCCCAGCGTTACTTTGTGGAAGCGATGCATGACTTAAAAAAACAATTTGTGTTTCTACAAACATTTTTCACCACCTAGGTTTCATCGTGCAGGGTCATCAGGTTTGAATATGATGATTACGTTGAAAATTGGTTCGGGAATAATTTATTTCTAGAAACGCGAAGTTTTTCTTCCCATTTAATTAAGGTTTTCATCGGGGTATCACCAAGTTAAAAATGATTTAATTTAAGGAGTTAATTAATTTAGGTATTAATTTATCTTAGGCTTAATGATAAAATAAAATGTCATTTATTTTTACTTTTACTATTCTTGTTTGTAGGCCATGTAAATGTGGGTTTTAGGAGAAATAAGTCATTAATATGAACGAGTGCAATCGTCTTATGACTCATCGAGGTGTAATTAAACTGTCTGTAGCGAAGTATAGATGTTTTTGCGAAATCCGAGAAATGCCTCCATTACGTAAACAAGCAGCAGTCTCTGGTAGAGGGTATACTAGCGTCTCAGACTAAATGAGAGCAAAAAGCCATGACTAGAAAAGTTGATTTTTCCAGACTCCTCCTTAATAAAACACGTCCCAAGATTTCTCTGAATTTGCTTGCCGGGGGAGGAAATTATGAGCACTTCTCGCCCGAGAATCCTCCCCTTTCCCTCGAATTTGTGCGCCTCACACCCTTCCATTCCGAGTCGGCGAACATTTAAATCCACGCGATGGGATCAAACGAAAGGCCCCCTCTTAATCTCTCACTTGAAGTCCTCTCCCTCCCCGCACCCTCACGATCTCCTTCTCTCCACCCCTTGCAAGAAAATCCGCTTTTGTGCACCGCCATTTCTTCGACGCCAAAGGGTGCCGTCCCTTGTGTTTCCCGCTCACTCCGGCGCGTTCACTATATTGAGTTAATTCAGCGATGGTTCCCGCAATGAAATTTCCAGGGGCCTCGTAGGCCTGAAGATAAACGAAATCCATTCAGAGAGAGATGAGTGGATGAGACCTAATCTTTGGAACTCCCAGGGTAAAAATACTAAGCCGAGCATTCCTTGATCGCTTTATTTGAAACACACAAAATGATAACCGTGTGCCTCCGGCAGCATTATAATATGGCATGTATTATGATAAAATCTCTTTCGAGATATTCTTTTTGTTTAAAAGTGGCCATATAATATAAGGTACCATAATGCTATATGCTGGAAGGTTAGCACCAAATTTAATAGATGAGAAAGTTGTTTGTAATCTACATCAGTTTCATTAAAAAAAATAAATATGAAAATTATCGTCAGTGGGTTTTTACGGCGCTGTTCAATTGGTGTCTTCTTTTTTATTGGATTCTTACCACGATTATTAGCATGGATTTTGACATTTTAGTCAGCAGTCCAAATAGCGATCAGGCAACGACCGCAAAAGAAATCCGAAAAATGAGGACATCAAGGTATGTTCAGTTTAATATCGTGAATTCAATGAGTTAATATTGAGTAAAAAATCGATTAATAATGTTGATGATGTGTGCATTATGACCAATCACCTTCGAGGGATGGTTGAATGACAATAAGTTAAGAGACAAATTGGAAAATTATAAAATCTTGATTTTAATATTATTCAAAATGCTATCATTAGAAAATATATAAAAAATCCACAGAAAGCAAATAATGGTCGGCTTCAGGAATCATTAGGGGCTTCATTCAAAGATCAATCTGCTATCATAATAATTCAGTTATGGGCCAGCAACAAAGAAAAAATTTCGCTTTTATATTTCAATAAAATTCATGAAAAAGAAGCACTATTTTATACAATTTCTAAGTATTCGGTTGATTGCCCCTTGACTTTCTTAGTCCCTTATATATTCTTATTTAGGTACAAAACTACTTTCTATATCAACGTCTTTACTAATCTCTTCCGTACATCCTTGTCTAAGGTCCTTGATATCAATTCTCTCCTTCTTGTATAAGCTTCCTTACCTAATGCGGTTCTTCTAATAGCCATACCACATTGCCCACCTTCGTTCAAAACGCTGTCTAAATAGCTAAAATGTTCTACCTGGTAAAGGTTTTGCCTTCGGCTACTTAGTTAGTTGATTAAAATATGTCAATCTTTTTTGACGTCTTTATTGCTGTATATTTGAAAATTAAAGATTAAAAATTTAGTTCCACTTCATGAGAATAATTTTTTCAAAGAATAAATTGCAGTTGGATAAACGTTATTAATAATTTCTAATTTTGGCCATTTACTCTATTTATTTTATTATCCTCAATTTCATTTCAATGGATTTTCACCTATTAAGACTATAATTGTCATGGTGTGGTAAATCCATTATTGTTTTCTTACTTCGTAATGATTTAGATCTAAATATTGGTTAAAAGGTGAAAATATTAAATTAACAACATTAATTATTTTTATTTCAGTTATTGACTCAAAGAATACCATGAGCTTCCAAAATACAATCCTGTATTTTGCATGCGCTGTTTTTTTAAAAATCAAAGTGCATAGTTCCAAAATATATGAGTAATTTGACCAAAAAATCCTTATAACGAGGCGTTTTCTGTAGAAATATTTTATTGCAAATAATTTCCAACTACTAATGATAATATGCGTTTAGTTTTGTATAAATAGTGTTAGTGTTAATTTTGTAGTACGAGTAGAAAAGGAGCAGAAGAAAGAAGCAAGAAAAAGTTTCCCTTTCTCTTTTTCTTTAACGTCTATTTTGAGAAGATAGTAAAGGATATAAAGACTAAGATAAAAGAAGAGATACCACTTCATAAAGAAAATATAAATTATGCTTATATACGAGGGAGGTTGAGCTATACTTGTAGAGGAAAAGAGATCTTATAGTATGCAGTAGGAAAAGGGGATAAAAAGAACAGTTTCGAGATAAACAGGAATGAATTTAGTAAATGGCTTGCAACCTATGCATGGAAGATAATTTCTAAGTATGAGGATGTATACAAATAATTTGGTAGGATGTTGGTGGAGAGAATGATAAATAATAGGGGAGATTGGAGAGCTGAAATAAACCAATTCTCGGACTGATAACATTGTGTATTATGATGATTAAGTTTTAATAGAGTGGAATTCATGATTTTTTATTATAATTCATTTTTGGTTAGCGATCTCTTTGAAATAGTATTTTCCTCATCTGAAGGACATATTCTAATCTATATCTTCGTCGAAACATGCGAGGGCCCATGACTTATCATACCTGTGAAGGAGGAATTTTTTTAAATAGAAAATTGCTATAGCCGTTTTAGGATTGTTGGGTACTTTGTTTTACGACTTTTACGATAATTTATCAGAAAAAGGATAAAATATACATTAAGGCCAAGAAACGTTGCTTATTGTTGAGAGGTATAGGTTGCATTTTCAAAATGGGATACCTATTGTAATATCCTAATATTAGGGAATCATTTAACATAGGGAGATATAATTTAAAGCCAATGGAAGCGTAAGGTATTCGAAACGTGCTTTGGGGAATATGGATTTAGTGGAATGGACATTAGAAGGAGAATTGGATTGAAATAAGGGAATTTTCAAAGGGATTTTATTGCTAGGATATTTTTAAGACAAGGAAAAGTTTATTAAAGAATTTTATTTGAAAAACTGTATAAAATATTTAGTACAGAAACCTTTTCTTTTAGTAATGTGGTTGAGGATTAAGTACAGGCTTTTGAGATGCGGGTATCGAAAACATTGACTAATTAAGCTGACTGTAGTGATTGGAAAACGATGAAGCGTTTTTTATAGCGGAGAATTTATTATTTTCGTAAAAGTACGTAAGCATAAAAGTGAATGGAGAGAATTGAAAGTTAATGGGATGCTGAAGTTGACGTGAGAAGAATGTGATAGTGTCTCCCGTGATGCATGGAGCAAATTTGTTTTTTAAATCTTTTATTTTTGTTAGTGGGACTCCCAAGCATTTCACTTTGTCCGCTATGCTTATGTCAACCTCACTGAGTTTGAAGGTTTTAAGGTTGAATGGATTTACTTTTTATTAGGAATTCATTTCTACGCAATATTTAGTTTGAGCAGGTACAGCATTTTTGCTATTTAGGCAGCGTTTCGGACGAAGGTGGGCATTTGGTAGGGATATTAGAAGAAGAACCGCATTAGGTAAGGAACCTTTTAAGAGGAGAGAATTTATGACAAGCACCTTTGGAAAGGATGTAAAGAAAAGGCTTGTGAAGACGTTGATATAGAGCGTAGTTTTGTATGGCTCTGAGACTTGGCCGTTGAGGCATGATTAAACAGCGTAGGTTGGAGGTTTTTGAGATCTGGGTCTGGAGAAGGATGGAAGAGGTGTAATCGCCGGAAAGGAGGACGAGCGTAGAAGCTTTGGAAATGGTAGGAGAGGAGAGAAGGGTATTGGTAGAAAGTCAAAGCAGGCAGGAAAATTGGATGCAGGGCGTTCTGAGTGGCAATGGAATGCTGAAGAATGTGATAGAGGGTAGAATGTTTAGTATGCAAGGGAAAGGGAGGAAAAGATTAGGCATGTTGGATGGAATGAAGGGAGGCAGTAAGGATGCAGAAATGAATAAAGGATTACTGTATGCGCTTGTCCATCAAAAACCTACATTAACCGGTAGATTACCATTAACAATAATAAACATTCGAGACCCCATCATTGATATCAAGCACTAACATCGTTGATATCGCTATAAAGAGCCCCAAAGTCTGTTTAATTTCATGAACCTCGGCAGATGACCGTATCATCAGCAATTAATCTGATGCTGCGGGAAATTAACCTAAGGGTGTTGGATTATTTGGTCCGAATCCGTCAGGTTGATGCCTTTGGGCGACTTCATTCATAAAACCGTACTGCAATTTTTTGGAAAGCATATCTTCCTGGGATACTGACGGTGGTTAAGGGATGGGGTCCCCCCGTATCTCCAATGTTTAAGTTTCATGTGTGTAATAGCTAAGGTCTTATCTACGCGTCTTATCTATGCGTCTTATCTACCCTCACTTATAAAAACTATCATTTGAGTTGATTTCTGTGACTTTTTTAAATTTTAAAGTATAATTTCTGGGCACTGTGTGATAGGATGAGATATATTGCTTGCTAGAGGTGAGGTAATAGTGATGGATATTTCTGTTGATTGGGGTGTGATGAAGGGGCGTTCGGAGCAGTGATTGGGTTTCGAGGAAGTCAGAAAAAAGGAAATGGTACACCTTGTTCGTGTTCTTCGGATTGCTCCGCACTTGTTCTTCGAAGTGTTTCCGAGTGGGCCTCGTTATCACCGCCTCTTAGCCTGCGTGATGCTCCGAGTCGCTCCTACCGTCGTCTCTTTTCCACGGCTCTCCATTATCCGAATTTCAATCCGAAGCTTCGTTGACTCCAGCCCTCCACTCTTCCCTTTCTAATACTAGCAATTTGTGCGCCCAGGTAGACTTCCGTGTATTTTTTTACTTTGCGTACGTACTTTTTTTTACCTATTGGCCTTAATCGTGGGTTTCATTTTCTTTTCTCCCTTATTCATTTTGCCTCGAGGAGTGCACCATCCACCTGGTTCTCTTTTCATTGTACTCCATGCTGTATTTCCATCCTGTACTCTTCTATTTATTTGCTTTCAGTTTTGACTAAGTTTCGAAAGCATCTATTCCTCTCCTGACTGTTATTCCTATGGTCTACATCTCGTAGCCATAGAGTGACGTGCTCCACACGGATACTTTCACGTGACTCATAATTAATTGTTTTTAAATTTCTATTATTTGACCATTTTAGTCCACTTTGTGGGTAGCTTCTCCTAATCTTGAGCTAATCTTCGCGGCACTCACCCCCCTCCGCCCAAAAATTCCATCGTGTTCTACCACCCCCACCCCCGTCTACCCGGGCCTCGATCTCCCTTCCACCTTCTTCCCCCGCCTCAAACACTCCAGCCACCTGCAGCTGAAGGGCACTCGAAATTCAATGGGAAACCACGACGGGGAAGTGGCGCGCGAGGAAACGGAACTGATTCCCCGTGATGGCAGAGGAAGCCTTTCTTTTTCCCTTCGATCGAAATTCGACCCTTCCGTCGCATCGCCTCCTCTCCTTCGCCCCCTCC
>LYUA01000566.1:286641-302799 GCA_002093875.1 Calopteryx splendens | reverse complement strand
GACGCTCAGGACAGAGTACGATGGAGGACATCCAGTTGAAACCTGTCGAATGACAGTTCCACCAATGATGGTGACACTATCGAAAGTGTTTTAATCCAATTCATTTCTATTCTTGTTCTGGCTTCTTTTCGGAACCAATGCAACTTTGATTGACACCTTTTAATTACGTAATTGATGTAAGTTATCCGGAAGGATAGCCATAATACTACTGTGTGTGTGTGTATATATATAATTGGTTCATGTCTTTGAAATATAGTTTACAAAAGGAAAGTTTTTTCTAAGAATTGTAAGAAACTAGTTGGAATGAGTATTAGAATAATGATGTTAATTTTATCTTAACCCGTTGAGTAAAAAACAAAATTCAAAGTAACTATGGGTAAATAGATGCTAAATCGCTAAAAAAACGGTGAAAGAGTGAAGACTTTAAATGTGAGGTACTATTTTTGAGAGCTGGACTTCCAAAAATTCAAGAAAATTAAGTGCTCAGGAGGAGGGTGAGTTAGTTACTTTTAGACGCGCAAGGGACCCGCAGACAAGAGAACGGCTTGTGCAGCGGAGCTTGGAACATTGGCGTGGAACGGGGAATAAAAGAAGAAAGAAATAATATGGCTAAGTGGATTTGAGAGGGGTGTGGGTGGGGAGCTGGAGGGGGTGGTTTGGGAAGGGGCACGGAGATGCGTCGTGAGGGAGACGTCCAAATTAAGATATATCGGAACTGTTTGGAGGGAGGAAGGATGTGGGCGTTCTGGCTGTAGAGACAGAGTGAGATTGAGGAATTAAAGGTATGAGTAGGCGGGAGGGTGGAGCGGGGGACGATGAAGGGGCCGAGGGGAGGAGGGACGTGTCCTGGAGAGCTAACACTTCAGGGAAAGGAAAGGTGCCAAGGTTGGGTAAGTGGATGGCAAACGAAAATGCTTCCTCTCCCTCATAAGTTTTGATCGTGTCTGCATTTTGTGGAAGGATAAAAAAATGCTTTTTTCCACCGTGTTATTCATGTTTCAGTTATTCTCTTCCTCCAACAATTATAAAATCTTTGATAATGTTGCTCTTAATTTTTTTAAAGCGAACAGGATTCTTTGTTGCCAGTGGAAATGAAAAATTTTGAATTTATTTGGTTGATTCCGGAAATGCTAACGACTCAAGAAGGTACTGTGTTTGTGGGTTCTGTTTCTGAAGAGCTTTATTTAGAATTTTATTTTTGTACTCCTAAGTCTATAATGGTTTTGCACTTTTGCTAGTCCATACAAGCACAGAAAAATTAAGCCACGCATTATCAGTGCCCTGGGCCTGAATCAATGGGTGATTGTTGCTTCCAAAATCTGTCCCAAATTTATTTTTCTAGCTCCAATGCATACAATCTCCAAATTGATGAATTCGCCATATATTTCTTTCACACTCCCATAAATATCTCAGATTTACTAAAGCGTAATCAGATGTTCCGTGCATCACCTTGCTGGCATAAAACCTCATTCATCTCTTATATTTGGTTCAATGCTGGATTCCGTACTCTTTCAATCAATACTTGGGGTGAATAATTTTTCCTGAATACTCATCATACTAAAGCTCACTAGTATTATTATATTAGATCCTAATGTCATTACCTTTGCACAAAGGTAAAATTACTGCGTTAATCCAATTGTTTGGAACAGTTGGGTTCGTAGGTATAAACAAACCACTTCGCATAGATGAGTTATAATTAGGTAACTACCAACAACATTCTTTCTGCAACAGTCTTTAACTCCGTGTTCGTCCGTCTCTCTTTGTTACACCATTTTTCATTTCTTCCTACTTATTTCCTTTGTACCCATTTCCAAAAAGCCCTAATTCCTCTCAAATTTCATTTTCCTTTTTATCTCTTCTGCCGTTTTAATTATTTCTTCTTTACGACACTTTTGCAATAATACTATTTCCCATTTTAAACCTCCTTCCCCGTACTCCAAATTTTCCTGCCTGTTGTGGGAATCAACCTTTGGGATGTCTTTTCCTTCGCACTCACGGATTCTCTGGCTTCTTCATTCCACTAGGCAACACATTTGATCCTCCCAACCATAGCTTCGTCTCATTTTCAGTGTGTGCAACAACTATTACTTATAAAATTTCTGAAGCGTCTCTCACACTATTACACAATCGTTATATTGTCCAATTCCTCCTGATTGGAGTGTCTATAGCTTATTCTCATGCCTGCTTTCTTACGTTACGTTATTTTCTTGCAGCTTTTAGACTTAATCTCTTTATTGCTTTTTGTAATTATATTCTTTGCAACCCACTTTTTCTCCAGGTCCATTTTCGAAACCACAAATAGTGTTTATTTATGATATTGCGATAGCCAATAAAGAGGTTTTTAAGAAAACAGCTTCTATACTGGCATTTTGGTTTTCTAGGAGAAAATCAACGTGGATGAGGCGTAGAAATAGTTATTTTGCTCTTTGAAATAAAGGAATAAGTGTGAGGAAGGACATACGTGATTAAGGTACAACTTGAAGCGAAAAATGTATTATAAGCTATCAAGATTTTGTGTTTTTTATAGTAAAAAGGTCAAATATCTCTACATGTTTTAGGAATAATCTACAAAGCATATGCATTGACAAAATATAATTTAAGAATTGATTTTTTGAGTACCAAATAAATATTGCTTTCTAACCATAAAATTAAAACTTCCTTAGCAATGGTTAGGCAATCTCACATATAATGAGCGTATTTTATTACTTTCCAGAAACAAGTAAAAATATTTTCAGTAACATTATAAACATGCTACTTTAACTTTTTAGCAGTTATACATCAATATTAATTTTGTATTTGTATAAATCAAACAGCATAGCATCAATAATAATTTTGTGATTGCTAGTCTAAAAATATGACAAGACTCGTAGACATTTTATGAAGGGCAGGATAGGGGAAGGGGTGCATCGTGGTCGCTCTTGTCTTCGTGCCTTTTTCTAAGTTTCTTATTTCAGGTACTTACATTCATTGTGAGGCGGTCTTAATTCCTTATAGCCTTTAAATTGTATTAATTTCAGCAATAAATATACCATTAAGCCCCGTTTCTTGCCTAAACTCATATGCCGTTAACGTGCTCCCTTTGGATAGGGATGTTATATTCGACTGCATAAGAGTCCCCTTCCTGCCTGGGGAGGGCACGCGAGGTCACCCCATATTTGCCAATCGGCCGGCCTTGAAGCCTTATGCCTTCCACCGCCGTCCCTGATTTCACTTGAAGAGCACCTCCTCCGGGAATTGACCTTCATCCCGCTGCATGGAGTGAATGGAGCGTTCCACGTTCCGCGACAGTTTACACTTGCGGAGGGAGGAACACGAGTGAGAGAAGCGGAAGGAAGATAAAGGCCGAGAGGATCCCTAGGGGACACGAGGAGTGGAGGAAACCAATAAATAACAACGTATATATCCTGTGAAAGGGAGACACAAAGGTGTCATCAAGTCCTCCGTTCACGTTTACACGATTATACTTTTTGCAGCTATATCATACTTTCGGAAATAAATAATAGTCATGTGTCATCGATACCTTTACCAAACTTGGATGGTGCGAGATAAAATGCTCCTCCCTAAGGAGCAAGTCTTTGTATTTCAAACTAGCCGCCTGAAGTGGCTTTGGAGAATACGGAAGAATCCAAACAAATAATTTACTAGCAGAGGATGTTAAAGAAAATGATGAAAAAAATCTGTTTTCTAACCTATATAGATACATTTCTGTCAGAGTTAAAATAGAATAAATATTCACTATAGAGAAATGAATGTTTCCGATGTCGAACCAAAAAGAGCTTCCCTGCTAAGGGAAGCATAAGGAATACAGATCCAGGGAGGACACGCCTTTCTTTTCAGTCTGCTATAAATTTTCCTATTTCATAATGCCTTTGTGATGGCTAAGAAAATTGTCCCCAGGCAAATATGCTCAAATAGTGTACCTTGGTTAATATACCCACCAATAATGGAGGCCGTGCCGCAATGCAGCTAAAAAAATACAAGATTGAATCGATTATTTCTGCTCCATTTATATTTACGAACTACCCACTAGCGACCCCACTTCCCATCTATCATTCCCTTTCCGTTATTAACACTTACTTTCATAAATCCAGCTCAATGAGTTAAGACCCTCTGAGTGTGCTAATATAATTCAGTGAGGTGCAGCACTTCATTGCTTTTAGAGCAATCAGTGTGGCATCGTAAGGGTGAGTTTCAATAACGCTTAATTTGACGAAAATTAAGGGATAAGAACCTACTTTAAGCCCTAATAGTTGATATTTTTTGTTCTTCGAATGCATAGTCTGTAGAAAGAGAGAATCGGAGGAATAGTCTCTCCTAAGAGGGAATTTATTAGTTTTTTACTAACAGCAAAAGTTTTAGCAAGTAATTCATATTAAACTTTTAGCGATTACTAATTATTGTACTTTAAATAACCAAAATTCGCAGCTGAAAACGGCGTATCTAAGGTAAGATTTAAGACTTTTCCTCCATTTTGATATGGATATCGCATGAATGCAATTGCCTCTGTTCAGTATGAACAGCAATGAAGTTAATGTGTTTCTTTTCAAGGATAAATAAAGAATTAATTACCTTCATTAACAAGGGAATATAAGAAAAAATCACAATGTAAAAATCATTCGCCTGAACCGGGACTGGAACCCGGATCCCTCGAATTCGGGCCGAGTGCTTAGCCAGTTAAGTTACCCAGCCGCCCTCTTACAGTGTGAACTCGAAGGATCTGGGCTCGAGCCCCGGTTCAGTCGAATGATTTTTACATTGCGATTTTTTCGCATATGTATGCACAGCAACTTGCAACTCCGTTAAAGGTACAGTCACGGCATTTCCCACAGTTTATTCGAGGGAATATAAACTGAAAGTATAGCAACAAAGTATGCGAGAGCGGATATGTACCATTTATTATATTTGCCTGAAGGGAGAAAAACATTAGTTTTATTAGAAAGTGGTATTGGCAATAGAAAGAAATATTTGCAATTTTTCGTCACGCATAAACTTTGCTTATACTTTTGATAGGTGAATTTTTTTTTTGAAAATAATGTCTCGGCAACTATTATTATGTTACTTTGATAGTTGAACGAAGGACTGGACGGACGGGAGAAAAGAGGGAGGGCACTAAGGGAAAGCCAGAAAGTAGGACAGTAAAATGAAAGGGAGGAAGATGAAGGTGTATACAAAGAACCCAATGAATGGAAAGGAAGAAAGAGACAGGGCAGTGTTTGCTCGAGGGGCAAACAAATGGAATTTGGGGGAGCGCTGGACAATAAGATGGAGGGAGAACGGGGGTGTGTTGGGAAAGGGAGGAAGGAATGAGAGGACTGCACACTCCGTGCGATCAAATCAATGGATGAAGAGGTGTGGGCCGTGGTGGGGATGCGATAAATGGGACGATGCCCCTCCGATTTGCTCTCGTTCATAGTCTCTCAGCCGAGAAGGTCGCCCGATCAAACCTCACATTGGTCAGGGAACTTTATGGCTTGGCATGGCAGGGATAGCTTCATTATCGTGGATTACCAATCCAAGGATTGGTAATTGGTTTTTAGAGACTCTCCAAGCTACTTTTCCCCCCTTTAAATGCACACTTTCGCCGGTATTATTAATATCAGAAAAAACTTGTTTTTCCAATTACACCACGTAAAAAAATATTTATATTAACAACGATTCTCCGATTTTATTGTCGGAGTCTAGGAAATCGTTTCTCAAAAACAAGTTGATTTACAAGTTATTGTAGTTTACTCATTCCGAATCTTCTAATGAAAATACACCTGTTCCAGCGCTTATTGCATCTACTTTCCAATGTATAGGTATGCGATTAAGTGAGTTCTAGATTACGGTTACTGCTGTTTTTAGAGGATTAATAAATAGACTTGTAGATTTTACAAAATGGCCCAAAGTGACCTCTGCCTGAAGTCTTTCACGTCACACTTTGAGAAACTTTGTGAACGTAAATATTTTACGAAATGTCATCAGATAAAACCATTTATCTACGATCTACCATCCTTTTACCTGTCGCTACCTTGTGCTGATTGCACACTTCTCGTAATTCATCCATATCCTTTTTCTATGCCTCGTGATGTATCCAATAATTTTCGTTTTCCCTCTCGCTAGTATATTGTTATGCGCATATGCGTATGTACAGTTCATGTCTTCATTCAGTGGCTATTCAGGAAAAATGGAGATTACTCTTAGAATGATTGCTGATGGTGTAAATTAAATGATTTATAGATAGGGTTTTTTCATTGATTTATTAATTATTATTGGACGATTTGAAATTTAATTTATACGCAAATAAAATAAATTAAATCTCGCGGTGACTATAATCATGGTGTTAGAATAACACAAAGTTGAATGTCAAGTGGGTCCGCCTTGACGGAAGTTGTTTTCATTATACCAGCAATGAGATGGTGTGATGAAAAACTTAAATGAAGTTTATTTTGTACATTAGTTTCTCCACATTAAGAAAACGCAGTAAATATTTGAGACCCCTTCGAGGAAACGATCAATCCTTCAAAAGTGTAATATGTTTTCATTAAAACTTTTTTATTCCTATGATTACGCTTCGTGAGGTTCTTTACCTGTTACGGTTTAAATCTCGTTTTCATGCTACCTAGAAGGAAATACTGAGGGTGCCGCGAGTTATCTTCGCTTCATCGTGATGAGTAAAACTTTTAAATTTCAACATTAACTTGTGGAATTATTTCATCGGGAATCATGGAAGAATTCTTACAAAGGAAATCGCTATGAATAGAGGAATTCATAATAGCGTTGTTCATTATTAAAAATATAATTCGCTCCTTACTTATCCTTATTAGTAATAAAAATCTAAGATATTTATATCAGCGTCTGCTTGAGTAAAAATATTCATGAAATGAAAGTGTTTGAAATATCAAGTGACGGTTTATCATGCCTAAAAAGGCGGAAAAATGTTAGGCGGAATATCAATCGTGAAAGAATTAGCATGGGATTCATTTCTGGGTTGCAGTTAGGAAGTCATCGTATATGGTTGGTTTTTGGACTATTTAATGAATAGTATATTTTCGAATTTCCAGTTATAAGAGATAGATTTTTTGTTTTTCGTGACTGAAAATGTTTTTTTTTACTAAATACAAAACATGCAGTACATTTTAATTGGTTATGGAAGCAATCGGCGTTGGGTACGATTATGTGAATCGAGCCGTGCATATATCCCTCGTAAGAAATAATCTTTGGTTTGAACCAAAATGAAGCTTAAATTTTTTCCAGGCTATTGATTTCATCTGCACTTGACTGTTAACTTCACTTGACTATTTAACCTTACACTTCAAAATTCCAGCAGTAGTCGCCACTCTCCCATCAGCGAGATCTCTCAGAAGTCCGCCGTGCGCAAGTGGTCAGTGATGACGCGAAACCCAAAAACGGACGCCCTTCAAGGTCATAGAAGGGATTATTTAGGAGTTTGCGAAAGGGGGAGGACGAGTGGAGGGCACTAAGGTTAAAAATCTCCCGGCGGCCGACTCTCTTTCCTCCGGCGGCCTTGGGACGGCCTCCTTCCGCGGCGAATGCGGATGGAGCGAGCCGGGACCCCCGCGAGGTCGCAGCTCGGCGCACCGGGGAAGTGAACCCGTTCCCCCCTTTCCCCGACGCCCCCCCCCCCNCCCTCCGCGCCTCCCACTCGAACCCCCGTCTTACGACCTATCAGTCCTTTAATGGAATAATTCACAGCCGGGCGATAGCTCCTTTGAGAGTTTCTGGGGCGACTCCTAATGCACGCCCAAGAAACTTCTCTTTCCCCTCATTCCCCGTCTTCGTCGGCGTTAATTATTCATGAAAGAGAAAAGCCTCGAAGACCCTTCATTCCGCCGCGCCCACAAGTGCTAAGGAGACGGCGATTTTGGGACCGAAGGGTATTAGCGGGGAGAGGGTATCGGGAGAGGTGTGTGGGAGTGAGAGGGGGGGAGGGTTGGTGTGAGTGAACGTGGGGATTGAGGTTCAAGCGATACGGCCCGGGTGGTTGTGCAAAAAGTGTCGTGTCTTGTTTTTTATGCGGGTGGAGGTGATGGCGCATGTGCTCTTTCTCCGCACAATTCTTCTAGATCAAAAACAATGAACAAATTTAATTTCCCATAGCAAATGAACTTGATAAATGAAGAACAGAATAAGAATTATTATATTGGTCGCTTTTAATTATTATTGTGTTTTCCAGCAGTTGAGACCAATAATTTTAACGAATTTGTTCAATAATCACAAAATATCATATTATTCATGTGCTCTTCAGTTGAGAAGCAGTATCTACGTTACTGGGGTTCCATCGACAGGCCTTTTTTTGATTTTAATTGTTATTTATCGCCATCACACATTTGAAGTGTATTAACAGGTAACCGCGCGTAAGTGCGGTTACAATAGAAAAAAATATTTAAGATTTCACTGAACGAATTTTCACAGCGCTTGCTTCAGAATCGTTTTTGTATAAAACTTAAAATGAAAAGTTAGACTTAAGGAACGATAATAGTTAAGATATTTGCGTGGCAATCGTCTTCTCCGCAACGGAAAAAGGAAAGCATGGATGCACACGCTGTGTAAACTGTTAAAATGCGCCCCACCGCTTACTAACAGGGTGTCGGGCTAAGCGAAAGAATGGAGGGAACGGAGGGGTAAATTCCTTGACCATGAGAATCGTGCCCGGTCACCTCAATATTTACGCGGAGGTTAAGCAATTAAAGACAAAAATATGGAGTCTGCTGCTACTCTTATCTTCCATTAATTAGCTCACTATTCGACAGGTACCTTATTTCGAATTTTAATGCAATGCTTAACTAGCCATGCGTTTTGAATGGTTTGTCAGTTCCATAAATTTTTTATTAAATTGTCATGTTTACTTTTTTTATCTGTGATCTGGTTTCTCCCTGTTGACTCATCATCCCATGGCTCGTCCCAGTAATTTTGGTTGTGAGGAGGCTTTAAATGTTTGATTTGCATGTGGAGAGCATTTGCGGTTGAACGCATGTCTCGTATTGCTGCTTGCGTCTTCTGGATTGAAATATTTGTTGCATACATCAGTCCTTTCCCTCTTGTGATCGTAGACTCTATTCACCTTTGAAGCTGTTTGTGTGCACTGGAGAATCATTGTTTACCTTCATAGTTGACCTTGGGCGGAGTCCGTTGCGCAATTCATTTTTTTTCCGTCCCAGAGAATGGGTTTCCACGAGGGGTACGTGGAAACTTTCGTCTCGATTGAATTTGTGTGATCTCGTCGCAAACTCTGTGTACCTACTCGCGAATTAAGTGTGGAAAACGGAATTGTTTCTTCGTCAAAACCTTTGTTTGTGTGAATCCCCCATTTTTCCCTATCCCCCCTCCCAATCATTGTACCCCATTCTGGCATGGTGCGCTTCACCCATCTCTATCCATGCTATCATATTTCTTTTTCTATTCCTTACTATGTATCATTTAAAACCCTATCTTACTCATTTTTCATCATTGCGCTTCATTTAAGCTGATTGAATAATGCATTCTCCAGGTAAAATCTGGTAGTAATTAATTAGCTATTTATCTCCGTCAGTCTCAATGACGGGCGTTCGTATTTTCCTACCCTTCTTTAAACGTTATGTTTAACATGATTTCTTTCTTGATGGCTTGGAGGTGAGCATTATAAGGTCCCACATTGATCTTTGTTGCCACCATGGAAAAACAGCTTAAATATTCTGATTTATCCTGAAAATATTAGTCTTTATTTAACTTTCTTCCTTAATTTATTATTCAATTAAATAAATAATAATAAGTTAAACTATAATATGTATTCCGCTGTTTCTTCATTTTAAAATGTATTCGTTTATTTTTATCGCATTTACATTTCATATTTTTTATTTTTGTTTGCTTCCTAAGCTTTAATTTATTCTTCTGTTTGCTAAACCTTTTTTGCTTCCCTTCTTTATCCCTACACTTCATCGTCAACTCCCTTTACCCTCTTCCCGAATTCTCACTTCATGTTCTAACATTATCTTCGTCCTGCTCCTCACTTCCGTCTTGTCTCTCTCTCTCTCTCTTCTCTCTAATCGATGACATCATTCGACTATCCGTTCCTCACTCTCCCCGACTCTTCTATTCGCTCTGATCGCGGTTCCCTACACTGCTCTTTCCATTTTATCTTCCTCATCACTTCTCACTCATGTTTTGAAACCAGATGGTGGGAGTGGAGTGAACTTCATTTGTTAACTCTCTTCGTTCGAATTTACTATTTCATTTACTTTATAAGCCAATTTGCGAAGCAAAGCTTTTATGGGTATCCAACGCCTCGCATTTTCCAGAACTTCTTCTTCCTGCGATCCATTTCAATTTTGTTCAATCGTGGTGTGCTATTAGGCGCTGTCAATATACTTTTTGTCGTCAAAGGTGTTTTGTTTTTTATGACACCCTTCCCTTCTTTTGACACCTCTTTATGACATTTTGTCGAAAATATTCAACTCCTGCCAGATATAATGCCACTTCTTCCAATTTTCCCCACCACGTACCTTTTTGCTTGAACTAATGATGTCATAAATATCTTTAAAAATCATCCTTTAGTGCCTTTATGTAAAAAAATAACCTTTTTAATAAACTCATGTAACCGTGAAAAAATGTACATGCAAAGCAACCTTAGCACGGTAGTACTGAATGCGCAGTCATTTGCCAGAACATATTTTTCCTTAAAACTCTGGCAAGTTTATTTTTTATTTTACAAATTTCGCACTTTACGTGTGTCGTCCCGTTTTATGTATGACCTCTCTCTTGCGATGGCTGCACTGCCAGGCTCATCCTCCCTTCCCGGTGAGACACTCCTCCACGCCTTTATATACTGAGGTGCACCGGACGAATTTCCTAATGAGGCATGCTAGGAAAATCACATTCCGAACGTACATAAGTTCGATGTTTTCTGGTATACATCTCAAAATATCTATTATTGATAATGTGTTTCTCTGTTGCCGAGCACATCTCAACCCTCGTCCAAGAGATTACTCTCGCAAATTCACCCGAAGAGATTTTTCACAATTTTTTTATTAGTAGCAATTCTATGATTTTAATTTTCAAAAAGTCATTTATGAAACAGGTATTCCAGCAATAAGTGATTCTGTGAAGCCCACTCTGGTGATAATGTCTATCAATATCACTGTGTAAATCAATTTTTTTCTCTGGAAAAGTTTCATAAAGAAGGTGATATTTCTTTAAATATTTAATATATTTTCGTTCTTTTATAATAATTATCTGCGATCTTATTTTCCTCCATGTAGTTAATATTTTATTTGTTTATAAAAGTGAATTGATCGCTTTAATTCCGTATAAAACAATAGCACACTCACTTCTATGTATTTTCAATCAAATCAAAAGTTTTCAGATGAAGTATAAGTGCTCTTTCCACAAATAGCTATGTCGTAGACTCGATTATAATCAGGGATTTTTTTGTGAAACGATTTAGGATTAGTAAAACCGTATTAAATGTACGATATACATACTTTTCTATGGAACGAATTATCTCCTATATGAATTGGTGAATGTTAAAACAATCGTTCCTTCCATGCGCCATATTTTAAGAAGCAGTATCAATTAAAAATATACAATTAATTATTCCATATTTTATGGAAACTATCACGCATAATTATATTTTCCTAAAGAGTTAGAAACATTTTATTAAGTTTTTGTGTTAGTCACCAAATGGTTCAAACAAGTTTTTGAAGTGTCTTTTGTGTTTAGCTATACATGCCTATTTAAAGCTTGAAACTAAAGTCATATAGTGTACCTATTAAAGCACAAGGTTTTGTGAGTTTTTTTTACCGTGGCCTATTTTATATCCAAAAAACACTAAGTTTTCAGGCTATCCAAGTGCGTAAACATTTTTCAGTTAAGCAACTAAAATCTCATTGAACGAGTGAGTTTTACAGCTTCATATATTTTAATAAATGAAAGACCGTCCTATTTTATGAAATTGCTGAACTTTCTTGAACTCCAAAATCCCGCAGATAATTCGGTACAAACATTAGGTCTTTGCCTTGAGAGGTTATTGAATAATGTTTCCGTTTTGGAAAATACTACATTAGGAATGAAAAAGTTGATGAATAGTGGGCGTGAAAGTGTAGTTTTTTAATTAATGTAGTCATCTAATTTTAATTTGCATTTTATTTCTTCCTCTGCCGCTCCAATTTCGTGCACTTGAATTACTCGGCTTCTTGCCTTGCTTGTTCCTGATATGATAACTATAGAGCACCAGGTGATACCCTTTCCTGACCGGGGAACGTAGAGCGAAGAAGGAGAGTGTGCCACTGGAAAGGAGGAGTTTTATGCTCGTTACGTGCTTAAGGGGCCACTCAAGGAGAATCCATTTTCCGTTCATTAAGGGCATAGGTATTAATTCCGATTGGTCGTGTTCTGGGAGGGATTAACCCGACATCACCGTTTATGGCGAATCCTAAACGTTAGGAAATTTCAATTTAAATGATGCACCGCGCTCAGGTGCGTCGTCACTGGACCATTTAAACTCGCCTGAAATTCGTTGTATGCATTGACCTACACTACCGATTCACGAGGATATAAATTTGTAAACGCGCTCTTAATGGACTCATTGTCCCGGTTACATCGGACCCTTGTTCCGTTGAAGCGAGTGCAGGTGCCTGAGTGATTAACTGCGTTAAGATATTTAACAATACAATCCCGAAGGACAAGACTTGTGCACAAAAGTGCATGAAGCAAATCTATTTTATATAGTATTTAATTAGCGTTTCATGACAAATTTCTACAATGGTGAGAGGGGTACAGTTCAAAACCGGGAATAGGTCGAAGGAAGCAATAAATATTAATGAAGGCGTTACAGATTAACTTAGTTCCATCTCAATCTATTGGGATTTTGTTGCAAATGCGTCCCTGACATATCAACTCCAAAAATCGTACTTTGAGCTGAAATAAATAATTTATTTACTTCGCTTTAAATTTTTTCGCCAGATATAGTTTCAATTCACATTGAGTGGGGGAATGTGAATTCATGAAGCAAATCCTAGGCGGTGAAGTAGAAATGTATTTTACTGCGCATTCTGTCTATCTACATAATAACCTGCAAGCCACCGCTAGGGCTAGTGGCAGGGCGTGAGTTCACAGCTGGCATGTACTAAAGGAATAACACTACTCAAAGGGGGGTCAGCACCGCATAATCTTTGATTACCTTATTCTTTTCGATGCTTTAATTGGACATTGTTTTTTACCTATGACTGAAATTTCCGAATTTCAAATTTTGTTTTCATGGTGAAATTCGTTACGGTCAGTTTTATGTGGCCAGGAGAAAAAAGATGTTGCTCAGATGATGAGATGTTTTGGAGAAAGTGTGGGGAAACACTGAAAGACAGAATAAGTAATTACTTCATTAGATGGACGCTGATGGTAGGACTTATTGATTAAAAGCTACAGGAGATAATGCTACGATGGTCTACATGTGGAACGGAAGCGAGATAAATATGTTGCAAAAGAGTTGAGCAATTTGTAGCTGTAGGAAAGAGAAAGATCCAAGTTAAGGAAGTCTAAGATTTTAAAGTACCCGATAGAAAGAGGATGGAGAAGAGAGGAAGCTAGAAAGAGGAAAATGGAAAAAGATCAAAGATGCAAAATGCGACCCAATAGGAATGATATAAGGCTGAAAGAAGTAGTCTAATATTTTATATATTGAACATTTGGAATGCACATTTTTGATGTTTGTTCTGCGAAACTCAGCATAGCTGAATGAAGACTTTTGATAGTTATTGCAATTTTAATGGAAAAACAGCTTGTATTACTGTAGCGATAGCTATTGTGTAATGTACAGAAGAAATGAAAGAAAGCGTCCGGTACCAGTGAATAGGAAATTATAAAGGGTATTGACCGTAGAGAAATAAATTATTGTTAGAGATAATACTTTTGATATGGATTGCGATAGTAGAGATAAAAAGATATCCAAAAAAATTAGTTGTAACTTAAATGTTCGACCGGCAAGTTGTCATAGAGAGTGCTAGATGATAGCCTGTGCAATCAACAATTAAGGAATTAGCCACGTTCCTTGATGAAAACACTGTAGCGATGGGAATGAGGTAAGAGATTGTGGTTTTGGACTAAGGGATTACTGAGTGGAGAAAGCAATAGGTAGTATTCCAGAAGAAAATTTTCAATCTATGAAGGGAAAAGGTGTGAAGAAGCTCTCCTAAAAAACATGTTTTGCATGTAGACCCTTCTGGAACATAGTTTTTGATTTTTGTTGCCGCGGAGTATTTTTTGAAGTTAAACTTTGAGAATGCGTGAGCAGGATACTGTAAAATCTTTCTTCTGCAGTGGATTGTTATTGCTCCCTTTCGCTTTATTGCCCGTCTCTCCAATTCTGTCGAATTCTGAAATCCTAAACTCGAATCTTCGGGTAACGAGATCAGAGACAGACTCAAGGTGACCGCGGGAGTAAAAAGCCTTTATTTTGATGAGAAACGAAATGGTGATGAGCTTGTATAATAAAAATACGAGGCTGTTCCCAGAAACAAAAAGGCGAAGATGAGACACGTACGCCGTCCCCCCCAAAAAAAGAATGCTTGTTAAATAAAACTCTACACGCGAAAGACTCTCGGAAAATACACAGGGTGAAAGGAGTTATTTACACGGCCTAAAAGCTTTTCGGAGAGAGGGGGAGGGTCCCAAATATTCAAAATAAGGGGATGAGGGTGGGGGAAAAATTCCAGTCTTCGTTTCTCGTTTTGAAGGGTGGGGTAGGGGAGGATGAAGTGGAGGGGAAGGGTTCCATGCGGAGGACGAGGGGTGAGCGCGTATATTCTGAGTACTCTGTGAGCGACAGGCCCCCAAATCTCCCCCCACTCTCTCCTTCCTCTCTCTCTACGTGTGTTGTGATCTTACTGGAAATACTTGGGCAGTGGGCGTTTTATCTTCTCCTAGGGCACGATCTAGGAAGAACGGGGGAGTTGGGTGGTGACACTTTTGTCCTCCTTTTTAACCCCATGAGCCTCCCCTAAGTGATGAAATCCATCCACACCCTCAAACTTTCTGAAGTTCTGTGCTTGGTGGTTGCGTCAGACGAGTGATTTTCGCCTGGCTCAGTCTAGGCTGGTGCTCTACCCTTCCATGAGTTGCTCTCACCCGCTCACGCGACGTGGGAGAGCTGCGGCGTTGCCAGTGGGTGGAAGAAAACAGAATTTCAATTTATAATTCAAAGAACATGAATGCATCTAGTGACGACCGTCACCTCTTATCAGCTGGGGCTAACCTTCTTTCTGTGTCTGAAAAATTATGACGTTAACTTTTCCTATGCATGATAAAAATGAATTAATGTTTTCATGCCCACTTTCGGAAATTACTCATTCAAAGATGCAGTCGAAAACCTATTTTATAAGAACTTAAATAAAAACAAGAAAAAATATCATATTACGTAATACTTTATTGAATTGAGGTATGTGAATATGTATATATATTCAAATAATATATTCAAATCACAAACCATATATGAATATATGGTTTGTGAATAGCTCTCTTCCGTAATTTCAATTTGTTTTACTGAAAAATTATGTGTCTCTTTTCCTGCTAAACTCGTCGTGTGTAGAGTTCGGGTGAATTTGAGTAATAGTTTTCTTCCAGATTCCGTTAAAAACGTAATTTTGTAGGAGTGTATGCAGAAATTGTTTTCTACAGCCAGTAAAATGTATATTTTTGTAATAATTATTGACTAGCACGTAATAGATCAATTTAAATTTCAATTAAAACTCCTGAGGAGGCAGGTGCAAGTTTTTTGAAATAGCTTAAACCTATGGACTGAGCCTTGAATGAGCTCGCTTCGTTGCATTATCTGCATCATCCAACGGCTCCAATAGCCCGTCTCCTATCTCCCCCGGCAGAATCACAATTTCACCTGGGAGAGATTCATCCCGCGCGCGCTCTCCTCGCTATCTGCATCCTTGTTCTCGTTATGCATGGACGATGGCTGCGGTTTACTGTTTCTCTGTGCTCAAGGACATTATTCTGTATCATTCTTGAAATTCACTATCTCGGATGCCTGAGGCCATTTGCATACGTTAAAATGCATCGATATGCCTGCACGCACGCTACGCACAGATAAAGGTTCCCCTCCCCATTTTACCCTCCCCGCCCTCCCTCTCCACCCGTCCTCTGAGCCCACCGCGAGCGTCTCCTGGGAGAACAAAAGAG